>JAHKBH010000293.1:15000-25000 GCA_019049505.1 Pachyrhynchus sulphureomaculatus
TGTAATGAATAAACTACTAAAATTTATTCGATCCACAATTAGGCCAGAATAACCCCCTGCTAGCGGCAAAAGGCGGCTTTATCAAAGGAACGCGCGGTACTTGGCAAAGAAAAGCCGCGTTTTTGATTCCCGCCGATTTTTCTAGAAACTTCGGGCGGCGTGTTTGACGGGAACATTCGAGACTTCGTTCGCGCCGATATAAATGTTGCGCCTGCAGGAATAGGAGTCAGTCTGAGTTGTAACTTGAAGGCGATACATCGATACAAAGTTTATTAATAAATAGTCCAAAATGAGTGCGGCGAAGAAAAGTAAAACTTATCATTTTAATAACGATTGGGAGGAAGAATTTTTCTTTTGTATGGTAAAGGATAAGTGCATTTGTCTCATTTGCCGTGCGTCAGTTGCAATACCTAAGCGTGGGAACTTAGAGAGGCATCATAAAACGGTTCATAAAAACTATGAAAAGAATTTTCCGTCACAGAGTGAATTAAGAAAACGAAAAGTACGTGATTTGATAACTTGTTTGAAAAAAGAACAAACCATGTTCACAAGACCAACCAAACAATCAAAAGCTGAAAGGATCGCGTCATTTAAAACGAAACACAAGAAACCATTTGATGATGGATTGGTTGTGAAGGAAGCATTTATTGAAGCGGGGGAGACTTTATTTGGAGATTTTACAAATAAAACAGAGATTATGTCTGCTATTAGAGAACTTCAGTTATCTCGTCCGACTGTCACAAGGCGTGTTGAAGTCATGAGTCAGGACATGGCAGATAAACTAAAACATGATATCGTGGAATGTACATACTTTTCTTTACAGTTCGACGAATCCACCGATATGACAGACCCTGCCCAGCTGTGTATTTTTATTCAAATGGTATTTCAATGACATGTCGGCTAAGGAAGAGTTTTTGACAATGATTCCTCTGAAAGGAAAGACCCGTGGCGAAGATGTATATGACGTTTTCTTCAATTTTGTAACAAACTACAAGCTACCAATATATAAACTAGTGTGCATTACAACCGATGGAGCACCAGCAATGACTGGAAACCAAAACGGTTTTGTGGCATTGTGTCGAGCTAATGATGATTTCCCTTTATTTTTCTCCTTCCATTGCATTATACATTAACAAGTTTTGTGTTCAAAAGTTCTAAACATGGAGGAGATTATGGGCATTGCAATAAAAATTGTGAATTCTATCCGTGCACGTAGCTTGCAACGACGGCTCTTTAAATTGCAGCTGGCAGATAGTGAGTCAGCTGAACACACTGATTTAGTTCTTCACACGGACGTCAGGTGGTTGAGTCGCGGAAAATTCCTAGAAAGGTTTCAAGAATTATTGCCCGAAATAACAGCTTTTCTGGACGAAAGAGGTGATGACACTCAGATGCTGAAAAACGGAAAATGGCTGACTGATTTGGCATTTTTGACAGATATCACAATGCATTTAAACACCATTAATTTGGAGCTTCAAGGTAAAGGAAAAAAACTATTATTGAGATGATTAGCGCAATAAACGCATTCAAAAGTAAATTGCAACTTATGATAGATCAACTGAAAAGAAAGGATCTGAAAAATTTTCCGTCTTTGAAAGCAAGCATTCTTCAGTTGAATTATGATATTTATGAGGCAGAATTTTGGGCCAATTCGAAATACGTTTTTAGGATATCAGTAAATTGGCAAATATCGCATCATTTATGAGTTATCCTTTTTCGTGTAAAAACATTGAGGAATTAGCTACTGAAATAGCAAGTCAGTTTAACATGGACTCATGTTCTGTTGAAAATGAGTTAGTGCAGATTATATCAGATATACATCTCAAAGCCACAGCATCTGATACAAAATTCTGGTGTTTTATATCTGAAGATAAATATCCGAATCTAAGGCAAATCGCCCTTCAACTGACGGCAATGTTTGGGTCAACTTACTTGTGCGAGTCTGCATTTTCTGAAATGAAGATAATTAAGTCAAAATATCGCAATCGACTAACTGACGAACATATGTCATCATGCTTGCGATTAGCACTCGGTAATTACGTACCATCTTATGAAAGGTATGCTGAGGACATGAAGTGCCACGCTTCAACATCCAAAGTCACTCTTAAGTTAAGTTTAGACACTAGAACTCGTTTGTTTTGTAAGAACCAATAAACTCGCAATTTTGAATAAAAAAATGCATATTGTGCGGAAAACTAATATCTATGCCACGATACACCCTACCTAGACGACAATCCTGCATCACACTTACTTGCAGCCTCTCGGAGTCGATCGATCGTAGTCTAACAATATTGAGGTAGATCGCCAGCAGTTCAAGTTTGAGCACCCCTGTTATAGGGCATCGAAATTAAAATTTTAAATATTTTTACATAATTCGAACAAATTCAATTTATTACTTATCTTTTATACACGAGAATATTTGTTAAAATTAATTATTTTAGTGAGTCCTACAACCTTGTTACTACCCTATATATTTTTGATTAATTATTTTTAAACTTTAATTCAGAATAAAATTTGCGAAGCGGTTGCTTTTCTTATAAAGTAGTTTCTAATAAAAACACTGCAAATATCATAAAGTCGTAAATCACATATGCGCGGTTAAGATATATCCAACAATAGCGAAAAGTTGTTTCCAGATTTCATTTTGAAATAAACTTTCTTAGGTTTCACGCTACCCTTTTTAACTTTCTACTACCCATTTTAATTTCCTTCGTAATATTGCACTTATGTCTGTTAGACAATTACAAAACAGTAAAATTTCAATTAAAGATGAAAATATATAATAAATATTAAACTGCAGTAAGGATTACAAAAATAGTCACAAACTTGTGCCAAAACAGTATCACAGAACCTCATAAAATATCAAAAATATACCTCTAACTATAGCTACAAATGTCCATAATCTGTTCAGCTGAATAATATGTTCCTCTTCATTTGATATAATTGACACCATCAGCAGCTTAAAGGGTCAGTTCATTTGGTAGTTCTGTTTTTCTTTAGTTTGCAAGTTTACAGCAGTTAATTTAACTGATTATTTAAATGTAACAGAAACAGAATTGAAATGACCCTCTAACATCGTTAAAACTTCAAAATTTTTTTAGTCACATTCGTTTAACACAGAAGTCACTCAATCTAATTTGTTTATTTGATTTGGGCAAAAAACATTACACCTAAATTTTAGTACTAATAGATGACAGTCCATTCCAGATATCAAAATAGTAACTATGATTTTTCTAAGACTGAATTAGGTAGCTATTACTGGTAAGTAATTTTAGTTTCTTCAGAAAATAATTGCTATCATATGACGTGCCAAACGAATATAACATCTGTTAAGATAATGCAATGTTGTAGCATGGTAAACCAAACAGGCCTATCTAATCATATAAAATCTTAAACAATTACTTATTTTAGATAAAACTGACAGTTTGAATTATATTTTACCATTAAAAACCTAGATAAAGTTTAAGAAATAGGAAAGTTCTTTAATAGGAATTAATTTTTAAAGACAGATTTACTTTTTATAAAGCAAGCCACATAATCTAATTGTTCAACTTACAAAGCTTCTAAAGGCCACTTAGGAATTGCCTTTATCGAACTAATTTCATTCCCTGGATCTCATTATGAAGTATAGCATGCTCCTCTCTATGCAAGATTTTAGCTTCTTTTCTTTTGAAGTGTTTCATGTTCATGCCATATTTTGCATTTTATTCTTCAGTGAGCTTTTATGTATTCACCTATAATGGAGTCGAGTTTTAGAACTGCAGAATATTTAATACTCTGAGTTTTGTCATAAAGCTTCTATGCCTGAAGTAATTGAATCCGTTTATTGCAGTAGTACGATATAGAACTACATTATCGAGAAAGATGCGCACAGATAGTTTTTTACGCTTATTTTAATCCCTTTTGATCGCCTTTAACAGAGTTTGAAAGTATTATTGTAAGAAAATATTTCTGATTATTTTTAGGGAAACAAATCAAGCCTCTATTTCGCAATGGACATTCTAACGATAATCACTTGTTTATCTGATGTAGATAGTATTTGAGGTTATCTAATTAGATAGAAAATTTCAGGTTCGCAATCTTAAGTTCGAGGGAAACAAAGATAAATTTTTGTAACCGAGTAGTCTTATGTATGGATTTTAAAAAGCCTAATTTGCCTGTTCTTACCAGTTCGATACAAATTATTATTAAGGAATAATGATTTTTAACCCATATGGAATATTGTAGAAAGTATTATTTTGGTCAAATACCAAATAATGCATTTTATTGCTTCTTCTTCAGCTTAATTGTTAACTTTAGACTTTTCTTTGTAAAGTAGGTATAAGAGGTATCTTAAAGACAAAATTATACTACATTGAAAACACTGATATCATGTGGAGATTCTATAAAAACAATATTAATTTTCAAGTGATTCATAATTGATCTGAGTAGAATTACCTTTTTGTAACTCAGATTTATCTAATTTTTTGAGGTCCTAATTTTTTTTTTATTAAATAAACCTGGTTTACCATACTATAACAATTGACAATTAGTATGTATGTGCAATTAGCATAATTACAATTTTTATGCAGTCACGGTGTCAGAATCAGTCTGCTGAGGCAGAGAGTAAGGCTTTTGTTTGCGCTGTCTTCTTCTCTCTCTTCTTTCACCCATTACAAGTCGCAACTGGTCAAGTTTATTTCTAGTCACTGAATTTTGTTGATGATCGTCGGATAAAGGTGATGAGGGGCAACATGGGGCTGAAGAACAGCAAGGAGTCGATGAACAGCTCGGTTCTGAGACTGAGCAACTAGGAACGGAATCTTCAGGTCTGATATCTTCTGATAGAGGTATATTGGTGTCATCATTACTTTTGTTTTGTATGCGGCGAAGTTCAGGCACAGAACATAAGAGATCATTTAATATGTGCACGATTGTGGCAACATCTCTACGAGGTCTACCACGAGAATCTTGTAGGGTGGGACTAAGAGCGCCACTAAAGGTGCCTGAATATACATTTTCTCGGCGTCCCGCTCCTGAAAAAAAAATTATATTGTGACTATCTATTTATCTATATATATATATATATATATATATATATATATATATATATATATATATATATATATATACAGTACAATCCCGATTATCCAAATCGCGATTATCTGAAATCCGGCTTATCCGAAACAAACTATTAAAAAGCAAATTGTATTCCCATTAAACGAAAAAATTATTCGAAACAGGCGATGAGTGGTTTCCTTAACGTGTCGGGAACTCCCCGACGTCTAGAATTACACCGCTGTCTATGTTTTGGATAGTCGACGAGTGTTACTCATTACGTCTATTATTATCGCAGAGGTAATAGTTTCGTTTTAATAGATATTTTATGAAATCGAGCGTCATAATAATAAGCGTAAACATGTTGTTATTACATTAAAAGAGAAACTTGAAGCAATTCAACGTTTAGATAATGGTGAACTTCTTAAAAATATAGCGAAGGATTTAGGTGTAGCCGTGAGTACTGTTTCAGAGTGGAGAAAAAATGGCGAAAAATTTGAAAAATGGTGTAGTGTTTTGTCATCACCCACACAGACACGAAAAAGTATGAAAAGCGGTGAATATCAAAAAGTGGATGATTCTTTATTTTTTTGGTTTACACAGAATCGAGAACGTGGAATACCAATTTCAGGAACAATTTTAAAACATAAGGCAGTGAGTTTAAGCGAAGAGTTGCCGGTTATTGAAGCGCCTGTAAATTTTTCTGCAAGTGATGGATGGCTAGACAGGTGGAAAAAAAGACATGGTGTACGTCAATTGAAAGTTTGTGGAGAAAGATTGTCGGCTGATGTATCTGCTGCAAAAAAAATTGCAGAGAATTTTGAGCAGCTTTTGAAAGAACATGGTTTACAACCAGACCAAATCTATAATTGTGATGAAACAGGTTTGAGCTACAAAATGTTGCCGTCAAATGCCGTAACTTCAAAAACGGAAGCTGGAGCACCTGGTTACAAACGTAGCAAAGAACGTATTACTGTTCTTGCATGCAGTAATGCTTCTGGAAGACACAAACTCCCATTATTATGTATTGGTAAATCAGCAAATCCACGAACTTTTAAGAATATTCGTCGCAATGCTTTTCCTGTTTTGTATAAAAATCAAAATAATGCCTGGATAAACGCGACTCTATTTAAAGACTATTTTTTTGGAGATTTTGTTCCCAAACTGGAACTCTTTTTAAAAGAACATGGATATCCTAGAAAATGTATTATGTTACTAGATAACGCCCCCACTCACCCAAGTGCGGAGCAACTTGAAAGTGGGGAAATAAAAGCAGTGTTTTTGCCTCCTGCTGTAACTTCTCTTATTCAGCCTATGGATCAGGGTGTACTGAAAAATTTAAAACGCAATTACTGGCGTTTGTTATTGGAGCATATTTTAGAAGAAGCAGATGAAGGTGGAAATCTTACTGATCGTCTAAAAAGATAAATTTGAAAAATGTTATATATTGGATAACTTCAGCCTGGAATCAAGTAAAGAGTAGTATTCTGGAAAAATCTTGGTCAAAATTGATTCCACAAGAGGAGAGACATTACTCAGAGGCAGAAACAGAAGATAATGAAAGTTTACATCAAATTATAACAGGAATGTGATGTGAAAGTGTTACGGAAACCGCTGTCTGTGAATGGTTAAACAGTGATAGTGTGGAAGATGAAATGACTGACCAAGACTTAATTAAAAGTGTATGCAAAAATGCTAATAAAATAGACAGTGATAACGATGATGATAACGAAGTAGAAGCCACTGACAATATTCCAGTAAAAATGTCACATTCAGGGCTAGAGGCCTTAGAAAAAGGGTTAACTTATGTAGAACAACAAGAAAATGCAACCGCCGCGGACGTTTTGCTTATCAAACGTTGGAGACATTGCAGCCAAAAACAAAATTAGCGCAAAACAAGTGCAGTTAAAAATTACCTTATTTTTAAGACATTAAAGTTGAGAATGAAACTGTTTTATTTTCGATGTTCCGTACATATACATAAAATAAGTAAACTAATTGTTTTATTCTTTGTTTTAATAAATGTACGTAATAGAATATCGTATAAATACTTTTAAGTCAATCTGTTGTCAATGTTGTGTTCATTCTAAACTTCTGTTTTATAAAAAAAATTGCGATTAACCGAAATTTCGATTATCTCAAATCACTTTGGTCCATATTATTTCGGATAATCGAGATTCTACTGTATGTATATATATATATATATATATATATATATATATATATATATATATATATATATATATATATATATATATATATATATTGCAAATTTCAATAATTCAATCAAATTGAGAATTCATCAGATGCATAATATGCTCTGAAGACCAGGAATGTTTTCAGATGTATTTAACCAGATCGTGGGGTAAATTTTGGAACCGGAGTAAACATAAAACACAGCAGCGACGCCCAAGTTGTTTTTGTTAATCATGCGTCCCCTATCATATCAACAACAATGCTGCCAGCGCGGTCGAGGGTTGTGTTTACATCTGGATGTCAAGGAGAATTTTTTATAACGTGCTCCGAAATTCATTATTAATAATTGTCCAATAAGTAAATGATCCGTTTGACGTTATAATTGAAAATAATTATAAAAAAGATGACAAGAGGAAGTTTTTGTTGTACGGTTAGTGCTTGTAAAAATATATGTGGTATTTCCAAAGGAGTTTTAGATTTCCCAAAGATCCTAAAAGGTAATTTATTCATAATTCTTTATTTCTATTTTGCAATATATTATATAAAAATTATCTTTTATATTAAAATTGTTTGCTAGAGTTAAGTCTGCTGCTGCTGCTAAAATTTTGTAACCAAACTTTCAAAACTCAATCTGGGCCTGCAAAAGTCATAATTCTCCAGCACAAATGAGTTTGAATAAATCAGTGCATGGATTTTTATATAAGTAGTATATAGGTACGAAACGTCATTAGTTGTATGAAAATTATTATATTAGATTTAACTAATGACAAAATGGAGTAAGAAGTGTGTTCACTTCATTTTTAAGTTCAGAAGAAAGATGATCTCATCTCAAAATGGTAATTATAATTATTTTCAATCCCTCCAGATCACTAGGATTCGCTGAAATATAAGAAGCATGATTGTTGACATACGCGCAAAGCTGAAAGAGTATAGAGATATATTCTAAAAATGAACATTTTTTCCCCTGAACAATATCTTTAATAGTTGAGAAATGCAAATTCAACAATGAGATATTTAAATCAATAACGTGCAAAAATCGTTGAAGCCGAATGTATTTTTCCTTGTATTTTTTGCCTTTTCCCTGTTTTTGTATATCTGTTTTAATAAGAACTTGATACAAAAATGTTTCTAAAAAAAACTTTTATCGTTTGTTTCTTCCTTTCAATCAGAAAAAATCATTTTTATTTTACAGAACAGGATTTTTCTTGAAAGAAGGAATTTGAATATTTCAAAAATTCGCGGGCTTTATACCAGCAATATGGCGACAAGTCATGTGATCATTACAAACTCGAACCCCTTGAGATCAAAGGTGCCGAGTCGGACTGTTGCTACTGTGTTTCATGTTTATTATCACGGAACCGAGTTGGTAGTTCGTTTAATAATTTCTTTATAGAATATTCAACATTCTTTTGGGAGATATTGATATTTGTTAATTGAGTGCTGTAGATCATTTTTAGTTTTTGTGTCATAATTGTGACTTAAAGGACTATCTAAAAATAAAGCTGGGTAGTTTTTCATGAATAAACATCTTTCCAAAATGTACAGGTACACAACTGTTAAAAATTTATTCCTTATAATTATTAGCCTGTAACTATCTCTAGGACGAAGACCTCACTCACACCTTAGACATCTCTTCTGGATTATTAAGATACTATTTATATGAGTTTTCCTAAGAGACTGTTAAGCAATTATAATGCAAATTTTAGTGATTTAGATCTGTTTAGACATAATATGACAACATTTAAGAACAAAATAAGGTATAGACGTATTACTACAGTAACTGTTATCCTTGTTTTTACTTCTTTTTATAAATTATTATATATGCATTCCTTTTTTTTTATTTTTGTTTATAACTATGATTATTGTTTTTCTATTTGGAGTTGTTGCACTGTAAGTACACATTGTAAATAAATAAAAATAAATAAATGAGTTGAGTGTTACCCTAAAATATAACCCCATATGAGATCCGAGACTACACAAAGGCTTGAAATGCATTAAGGCAGTCTCTTCACTCACACAGGAAAACAAAATCTTTAAGGCATAATTTTACTTTGCTAGAGATGCATAAAACTGTTATGTGTGGTCTCCTCAAGCAATTTGTTATCAATTGTCACCCCCAGAAAAAATATAGAGTTTCTTGTCTGTAATTTTTTATCATCAAATTCAAAATTCATTTCTCCTACTGAAATTTAGAAATTAAGTTTTATCAACATTTTTTATTAACTATTCTTCGAGTTCACCCATGCTCTCCGTCAGTCTTATTTTAATTCATCCTTAGTTTATTTACTGGTTAACACACAAGGTTTATAAAAGGGAATCCAGAATGGAACTCCTTTTTACACGTTCAGTGTGTCAGATATACAGTGGCGTGCAAAAGTTTCCGGCCAGTGACATTTCATACTCTAATTTATTAAAAAAAAGACTAATAATTTCTAATCATTATGAGATGTGAGTATGAGATATAGGAAACAAAATAATATAGTAAAAGAATGTTATTTACTATTATTATTCTTATATTTACATGTGCAAAAGTTTCTGGCCACATAATATGCATTGACGCAGTAGGACGTTCAAAGACGTATTTACGAATAATAACGCGTTGAATGTTCACATTTAGTTCATAAAAGGTCGTGGGAGCATAAACATGGTTCGGCATATGCAAATCCAAATTCGTGAGAGAGTAATAAAATTTTCAAAAGAAGGAAAGTCTTCTCGGGAGATTGCTTCATTATTATCGATAGGTAAATCAACCGTGAAGGATATTATT
>JAHKBH010002952.1:0-5000 GCA_019049505.1 Pachyrhynchus sulphureomaculatus
ACCTGGAAGAAATTCTATCTTGGGGTGACAGTAACCAAGTGGAATTTAACGCTACGAAAAACCCAGGCGGCAGTTTTTTATAATAAAGTTATTTTTTTAACGTTGCTGAACCCGACATAGTTATGGCGGGGGACTCCATTCCTCTAACATCGTCACTCAATTTGTTGGGCGTTAATTTGGGAGCAAATATGTCCTGGCATGAACATGTCGAAGGGATAGCAAGGAGAGCTTCTCAAAAGTTAGGAATATTATTTCGAACCAGAAAGCTTTACACTCCACAACAACTGTTAATTCTTTACAAAGCTGAAATTCGACCAACTATGGAATACTGCTCCCAGGTTTGGGGCTCCGCTCCCAAAGATACATTGCATTTGTCGGATTTTATTCAGAGAAAAGCTGTTCGTCTGATTGGAAACATCGAAGAACGGTTGGCGACTTGAGCCTATTCTACAAGTATTTTCATGGAAAGTGTTCGAAGAATGTAGCCCGCTTAATTCCTCCCAGAGCGGTGCATGTTAGAAATACACGTCGCGCTAATACAGGGATGTCAAAGAAACGGCCCGCGGGCCGCATCCGGCCCCCGGGACGTATCAATAAGGCCCGCGATCGCAATGTGTCACAGAAAGAAGAATCATGTTTTTTAGAGCTTTTAGACTTCACTCGATTCCTCTACGGAAGTTTTAAAATGCGCACACTATATTTATAAGTAATTTCAAGGGCAGCGCGTGCCTTGACAAGCGAGAGAGATAGACAGTAACGCCATCTCTTAGCAACAAGCGGAAATACCCTATTATTTTTGTTGAGAACAATAGAATCTTCCACGCGCTTCGAGTCTAGACTAGAACCTTCGTTATCGATATTATAAAAGGAGTGCGTCGGCGCGACGTGAGTCAGTTGAGTATCAGTCGAGTAATCGAAGCGATACGGTCGGAGAAGGATTTTAGTTGTACTGCGAAGTAGTGATTGTGAAGGTATTGTGCATTTGTTTGTGTCGTGCGCGTGCGATATCCATAATTGTTGTGTCGAGTTCCATAATTGTTACTAGTTCATTTGCAAATGGAGTTGATAGATCTTCAATCGGACAGTACTTTGAAAGAAAAAATTAAAGAGATTAACGCTCTTACATTTTATACACAATATTTCAAGAGTTTGGATAACTACCCGGAATTAAAAAAGCATGCAGCACGCATTCTCTGCATGTTTGGTAGCACCTATTTATGTGAGCAGATGTTTTCCGTCATGAAAATAAATAAGAACAAACATCGCACAAGACTTTCGAATGAACATCTCCAATCAATTCTTAAAATAACTACAACGGATATGATACCTGACATCAATGAGCTTGTCAAAAACAAGAGAAGTCAGGTATCTGGATCCTCGAGCTCAAAATAATTACCCTCTTTTATAACTTTGATATAATTTTTAACAACCGTATATTATATACTATATAATTAAATAAATAAAATGTTATAATAATTCAGTACATTTTTTTTATTTGAATCTGGCCCGCCTACACATTCTAAATTTAATATATGGCCCTCTGCAAAATTGAGTTTGACACCTCTGCGCTAATACTTCACATCCGTATGATGTTCGGCTTGTTACTCTTCGTACAACGCTTTTCAAGCAGTCTTTTATATGGAGAACATCATCCCTTTGGAATAATTTGCCCAGGACTGTGTTTCCCACCGAGTACAATTTACAGCGATTCAAGAACAACGTGGATCGCCTTTTCTGCACACGTGTCGCTCCTGTAGCGCTTTAAGGACTTCCCTGCAGCACGTGTGCTAGACCCATAAAAAAGAAAAAAAGAAAATGTTTCTTTTCACTCGTTAAGATTTAAATAAAAATGGCGGTTCTTTAAAATAAGATTCATGTAATGTTCTAGATTAAAAGGGCTAACAAGTGATGAAACCTCTTTTGTTTAATAAATTGTTTATTAGCAACAAATTGTAATCCTAGTTATACCAACATCGTCTTATTTTAAATTTTCTTTTTGTTTTTTTTTAGTGAGTCTTCAAGGTATTTTATCCGAGAAGATCAGGGAAGTTGTACAGTCCCCGAAGATGACGGCGATGAAGCAAGTACCAAAAATCATCTTGCTGATGGTACAGAATCTATACAAGATCGTATTTTAAAATTTGATCTAATAGTACATAAAAATTCCAGTGAAATTGAAATGTTTAAATGCACTGATTGTCATTTTCAAACAAAACATAAGTATAATTTAAAACGACATCAATTAGTACATAAAAATTCCAGTGAAATTGAAGTATTTCGGTGCATTTATTGTCATTTTCAAACCATAAATAAGATAAGTTTAAATCAACATCTATTAATCCACACAAATTCCAGTGAAATTAACAAGTTTAAATGTACTAATTGTCATTTTCAAACAAAACGTAAGCATAGTTTAAATCAACATCTATTAATACATAAAAATTCCAGTGAAGTTAAAATGTCTAAATGTATTTATTGCCATTTTCAAACAAAACATAAATCTAATTTAAAACGACATTTATTAGTACATAACGATTTCAATGAAATTAAAGTGTTTCAGTGCATTTATTGTGACTTTCAAACAAAACATAAGATAAGTTTAAATCAACATCTATTAGTACATAAAAATTCCAGTGAAAACAAAATGTTTAAATGTGTGCATTGTAATTATGAATCAAAACGTATAGGTCGTTTAAATGAACATCTATTAATTCATAAAAATTCAAGTGAATCAATGTTTAAATGCGTTTATTGTCATTTTCAAACCAACCGTAGGCAGGGTTTGAAGGAACATTTATTAGTACATAAAAATTCCAGTGAAATCGAAATGTTTAAATGTGTCCATTGTAAGTATGAATCAAAACGTAAACGTAATTTAAATCGGCATCTATTACTACATAAAAATTCTTCTTAAATTTATATAAGGTTGTAACATTCATTTCTTCCTAGATTTTAAGACCATGTTACTGCACTGTTTCCATCTATAATTTATATTTTTTTATTTTACTTTACTTACTAACTCTTAAGCAGTGTAGTTTAAAACAGTGTTTTGAATTTTTGAGCCGTTTATTTTACAGTGTGCATTGCGGGTTACCTCCTGGACTTATTTAATTTGCATCGAATGCGTATGATTGGCTAAAGTGTGTATCCGGAGAGTAGCCATCTTGAAGACGTGATTTTAAGGATGGGAGAAAAATATTTAAGGGTCCGGATGGCATGGTTAGAGGGCTTCTTTGATCATGTAGCCGTAGGGGGCTTTTCCTTCAGCAAGCCGCGGTAGGCTTTTTTCCATCACGTTGCCGTAGTAATTTATTACTGATGTAGTAGTGCAGAAATGGTTTTAGCTTTCAAGTTCAGTGCCTTTTCCTTGAAATATCCTGCTCATTCCCAGACATTTAGGAGTCGAAAAGTGTTTAGCAGCCCAAAGGGAACTGGGGTAGCAAAGGTTGAGACATCAGTGTTATGAAAATCTCACCGGGACAGGCCAAAAAATTATAGAAAAACCGTAAGTCGTCAGTACATCAATCCATAGATCTCGCTTCCTGCTGACAAGTGCGTTTACATCGCTATTCAGCACGGGTAACTCGTGAAGTTAATCCCATGAACTTTTAACATCGTATTTAACTAAGCCTTTAATTAGAATCCTGATTTAAAGACTCTATATAATCGTACCATCTACTAGATTAAGGGATTTTATTTAGTAGTAGTAGTTATTTTTAGGTTAGCGAAGTTAGAACTTTTAATTTTGTCATTTAATAAACCTTTTTTTATTTTACCTTTCTAGCGTTTCACTTAATCACCCGTTTTATCTTTCAGGACGCAACGGTTGTACCATATAATTTTTTTTTCAACAACTACATAACCTCTGTATTTTTTCATTTTTTGAGCTGAAGTTAGATTCTTTTTATTTTAAAATGAATGGTGCCCAAAATCTGTACAACCAAAATTTTAAACAACTATAGAGACTATTTTCAAAAGATGTATAAAAATTATCTCTTACAAAAAATCTCTCCAAAAAAAAAACTGAGCTAGTTTATGTCTAATTTCTTTAATTCCACTCAATCCATTCTCAGAAATTAAGTTATACGTAATGGGCAAATAACGACTTCTATTTAATAAATATAATACTTATTAAAAGTAAAGTAGGGTAAGACCTTTTAAAATAGCACTCCAACGTGAGGCTATATAAAAAAGGCAACGCCCGAAGAGGCTACTAGGTACAGGCACCGATTAAGGCTAACTTAATTTCAAAACCTTGTAAAATCGTTCCGTTAAGATAAATAATGAAAAACCATCAATAAAATTGCAATTTCTTTATTTGTGAAATAAAATATTAAACAGTCTACAATGTTTCCTTGCATTGTAACAGAAATAAATCAAATTTTAAAAACGTGGGTGGTGGGCCATCTTAGGAAGGCGGTCACTCAAAAAGGCCCGTAATACTAATGTAATCAAAAAATAGTAAGACTTTTGAAACAAAACGCAAAGTAATCCCCCTTGGATACAATGCATTTATGTCAACGTTTTTTCCAGTTGTTGAATTCGATTTCTGGAATGGCCTTTAAAGCTTCCTTCGATTCGGTTTTACTCTCCTCAGTCGACCCAAAACGATGTCCTCTAAGGGGTTTTTTGAGTTTAGGGAATAACCAGAAGTCCGACGAAGCTAAATCAGGCGAATAGGGTGATTGCGGAATGATGTTAGTTGAATTTTTGATGAAGAAGTCGCGAAGAGCCACGATAATCGAAGAAAACTGTTAACATCACCTTGATTTTCGACTTGCTTTGGTGTGGTTTCTTTGGTCTAGGCTCGCCTTTTTTTATATATGTCTAGCACACGGGCTGTAGGGAAGCCCTTAAAGCACTCCAAGAGCGACATGAGTGCGGAAAAAGCAATTGACGTTGTTCCTGAATCGCCGTAAATTGTACTTGGTGGGAAACACAGCCCTGGGCAAATTATTCCAAAGGGATGAGGTTCTCCATATAAAAGACTGCTTGAAAAG
>JAHKBH010002962.1:0-21521 GCA_019049505.1 Pachyrhynchus sulphureomaculatus
TTCGATACCATTATCGATCACGTAGGTGAGGTTATTTGTCGTCTACAAAGTACTTCAACATCTGTGCGGTAGTTGAAAGAAGGGGATCTCAAATTTCTACCCCTTAGTTATATGAAAGAATATATCAGCTCAATTGAATTGCAGAAAGTTTGGAGCAAGTTGCCAGAACGATATCGAAGAGATAAGGAACTACAGTTAAATTTACCGTGTTACAAGCATTATAATCAACCAGGCGTAAGTGCACACCTCGATGGGCCGCCGCCATCAATAAGAAAATGCTGTGGCAACGTAACGAAAAGCGAAATCAGGAAAGTGAATAAGGATGTTTGCAATATTTCATACTCTGACGATTCTATTAAAGTATTGCAAACTGAAGAGAGTAGAAGTTTAAGTGATGGAAGAATTAGTGAGAGAAATGTGTGAGGAATTTATAATGTCGGAGGCATGTTCGGAGTATTATGCGAAGGATGGTCAGGAGACTGAAGCGCAGAGTATTACGATATTCCTGGAGTATATGGAGCATGCATTTAAATGTAAATTAGCAGCTCAAGCATGTCGTGAGTTTCTTAGTAGTAAAAATGAAGATAAACTTATTAAGGAATTTCTTGAGTTAGGGCTAATTGAACATGTATTAACATTAATGGAATACAATAAATGATTACTGTAAAATAATAATTTGTAATAAACACACTTTTTAATTTTATTATAGTTTTATTTTTTACAATACACCTTTTTTTAAAATCCAAGAATTGTGAGATTTATCAAATCCTAGCCATTTAACAAAAACTTTATTTCCTTTTTTTCTTATAACTTTTTCCACCAAATACGCGTCAGGATGTTTCACTTTTTGCAATTCCTCTTTATAAAAGCTACCTTCAATATTTTCATTATTGGCATCTTTTAAAAGATAAGTAGTAGGGTTTGTGAATTGTATTTTTCTAATTTGAAATATTTCAGTTGACCAGTTGGGAGTATATCCCTTGTCAAATGCCTCTCTTCGCTTCGAAATTCTCACAAAATCGTTTACTTTAAACTTGACATGCTTTACATCGAAAATTTTCTGGAAAGTAAAAGAATTTAATAGTACGTGTTCTTCATTTTTCCGGTTAATATTAATAGGTTTGTATCCCGTAGTTCTATGAACAGTATTATTGTATTTTTCCACAATACTTGTCAAAATATTTAACCATTTATAGTTTCCTTGATTACTGAAATACTTCCACATTATATTTTTTAAAGTACGATTAACACGTTCCACTATACTTGCTTTTAAATTAGAAAAACTACTGTAGTGATTTATTTTATAATCGCGCATTAGTTTTTCAAATTCTTTGTTGTAAAATTCTTTTCCCAGATCTGTTTGCAAATTAACAGGTTTTGTAGTTTTATCTAAAATTTTTTTCATTGCTGATGTTACTTCTTTTCCGCTTTTATTTTTAAGAGGTTCAGCCCAAACATATTTTGTAAAAGCATTTATTACTACTAAAATATACCTGCTCGATTTATTAAATTTAGCATAAGGCTGCATTTCGACTAAATCAGCTTGCCATAAGTCATTTAAACCTTTTACTATCGTTCTACGTCTCCGATAATTTTTTCTAGCTGGTTTATGTAATTCTTTAACAATGGTTTCTTTAATATTTTCCTTCATAATGGCATTTTCTTACTAGTTATTTTTTATAGAAGATCTTCCTTAAATAATGTTTACTTGACCACTTTATCCGCTTTAACTTTAATATCATTAATAGATGTGATTGCTTTGTTAATTTTATCATCAATTTCTTGTATTTTATTTTTTTGTTCATTACATTTCACGTTAATTTCAGTTTCCATGACAGCCTTATTTATAAAAATTTCTTTCTTCAATTCCTTTATTGCAGAATTAAATTCTTCTCGCACCTCAATAACTTTGTTTATAGATTCAGCACTTGTGTTTCGAACAAAAGCTTCTATTTCTTTTTTCTGTTTTTCAAACTGTTCTTTCAAGGTTTTTAATCCAGTTGTGGTTCTTATAACGTTTACTCGGGATTCATCATAAATTGTTTTAAACGATTCTATTTCTTCCTTATTATCTTTAATACTAGTTTCACCTAACTTAATTTTATCTGTTAGTTTGTTTTCAAGATCTACCACCATAGTTTTAATAATTTCAAACGATTTATTAAGTTTGTCATTAAGAATATTTGTAAAATTTTGAAACTTTGACACAAGCTCCTTTGAAATATCATCTTTCACTTTATCAATTGTTGATTGATTGCTGATCTTAATTATTGTTTTAATTTCTGATATTTCATTTTTCATATCTGCTCCTAACATATTCAAATTATCCCCATGTTTGAAAATTTTGTCATCATATTCGGGGATAGTTTTATCTTCAAATATCTTTATCTTTTTCTTAGTGTTTTCAACATCATCAATGTTTTCGTTAAGTCTTTTATTTAAATTGTTAATATCGTCTTTCAAATTAGATTCAAAGTTTTCAATTATTTTGTTTTCAACATATTTCTGATCTCCTTTAAATTTGTTCAAAATTCTGTGTTCAATATTTGAAAATATTGTATTTTCCAATGTAGACGTATCTACTTGATAACGTTTAGAAATATGTTGACCAAACTTGTCAATAGTCATCTTAATATTGTAATAAAATCTGCGTTGTGTCCTTTTATATTATAATTTTAGCTTCTTTAAGCTCTTCAATTATAGAAATAATTTCATTGTCATGTCCAGTATGACCTGCAGAGGTGGATGCAAATAATAAACGAAGCCTATTAACTAACTCATTTACATCATCCCAATACACATAGTCGGTATTATCTTTATTTGTTTTTAAAGTTAAACTACCTCCTTTTGTGGTTGGTTTACTAGCTCTAGTTTGTCTCAAACTCTGTACTCCTCTGATCAAATTCTCCATAGCATTAATAGTTTTGGTTTTAGTGATACCATTCTTTTGCAAATATGGTCCTATTATTGTAATGTACTTGTGTGATGCATTTTCTTGAACCTGTTCGTTGGGATCGTGGTTCCTACGATATGCGTTAGTTCTTTTTAAAATATCCATATAATTTTCAAGATCGTCTTTTTTATAGCCAACAGGTTCTTTTTTAAATAACAACTCATATAAACCAGGTGTACCAGGATAACTTACACCAGAAACTTTTATTTGTTTACCAATAATTTCAACAGGCTGTTGTGTTAATCCTAAATAAAATTTTTCTGTTTCATAATCGTGAACTATTCCATATTGATGATCAAATTTATGCTCAACATCCTTAACACCCTCATCGATATACTGGCGAGCTATTTTATCAAATTGCTCCAACCAATTTTTATATGCTTCTGAATCTGTATAGGCTCTTACTACATTTCTGGTTTGTTCCAAAATATCAGAAAGGTTTTGAGTTGTAGAATCGGAAGATTTTGAAGAACTTGTTGTTTCCCCTATAACGGTGGTTTGTAAAAAAGGTGGTATTTGGCTCATATTAAAAAATGATGGTGTTTCATATGGAAGATTTGGTGTTTTGCCTGTCCTTCCTTTTGGAGTTGATATATTTGCAAAAATATCCTTCCCTGGGGATGATATATCAGCAAATAAGTTTTTTCGCGGTGTTGAACTTTCATGAATTTTTTTAATTGGAGTATATTGCTCTTCTTTAATGTATGGTGCTTCAAATTTACCCAATGTTGAAACTAGTTCTTGTAAGGGCTGTGTGATTGGTTTATAAGTTTCCTCCAATTTAGACTGAGCCTCAAATTCCGCATTTTTCAAACTTTGGATTTTTTTGTTTAACGGCTTTTCTTGACTTAACAAGTTCTCTTGCCAATCGTTCATCCATGATTGTTATATAAACACGATTTTTCTGCTTTTATAAGTAAATAAATGAATCGAATCCCTTTCCTATACCTCCCTGAATTAATATTTGAATCTTTGTCAATCACTAAAAATCCAAATTTGTCTTTCCAACATAGTAAACATAAATCTTTAAACTGATTAAATGTCATATCAACATTAACATGATCGTCATAAATATGTCTTAAGTTCGTATTATCTTGCTGAAATATTACAATTAAATTTGCATTATCACGAATCAATTGTTTTGGAATAGAAGAATATGTTTGGCATAAATAAAAACAATCAGTGTTTTTGTGTCTTCCGAAGCAGAAATAATCCTTCATTATATTCTGATTGCAACACACAATATCATCAAATATTATTATAGAATTTTTCTGTATTTCTTGCGGTGTAATTATATTTTCTTCTTTATCAGATTCATAAAAACCAATTTCTTTCAAAGGTTTAAAAAGTGTCCTTAAATATTCATATTTAGGTTGATATAAAGACTTTGAATAAATATATAAATTTTCAAATCGTAACCCATTTGGATCCTCAATTAAACTGATTATTACATTGGTCTTGCCACAGCCTGATGGGCCAACAATTAAACCTCTTTTGCTATTTCCTTCAAATAATTTTCCATGTTTTCTAAAGTTGTTTACCGAAGTGTCATGGTCTCTAATTTTTAAAGAATATGGTTGCTTCTCAATTTTCATGCCGTATGAGAGTATTTAAGTTGAATTCTGACGTTAAACTAATCAGTTTGTCTTAGGATTTCAATTATATAATGGCAAACAAAAGATCTATTTACAAAAAAAAGAACAAAAGGGGAAGTGGTATAATAAACACCTTAATAAATAAGTTACCATTCGAATTACATTTACCAGGCTACAATTTTTGTGGCCCGGGGACAAAACTGGAAAAACGACTAGCACGGGGTGATAAAGGTATAAATTTATTAGATGAAGCGTGTAAAGAACATGATATTGCATACTCAAAATCGAAGGATATAAAAGAAAGACACGCTGCTGATAAGTTATTAGGTGTGAAGGCGTCATCGAGGTTAAAAGCGAGCGATTCCAGTTTTGGTGAAAAAACAGCTGCTCTTGCAATTAGTGGCGCAATGACTGTTAAAAGAAAGTTAGGTATGGGTCTAAGAAAAAGTAGAAGAAAGAGATCACGAAGAGCTCGTATGGGGCGAGGCGTTTCATTATCTCAAGCTATTTCAAAAGCTAGAAAAGCTCTTAAAGGAAAACGATTTAAAAGTTTACACCAAAGTATAAACACAGCACTAAATGCTATTAACAAAAGTGGTAAAATATTACCTCCAAAAAATAGAGTAATACCGATTCCAAAGACAGGCGGTTTTCTCCCACTTATACCACTATTTGCAGGATTATCGGCACTAGGGGCTCTAGGTGGGGGTGCAGCGGGAATAGCTAAAGCTGTAAACGATGCGAAAGCTGCTAAACAAAAGCTTGAAGAAGATAAAAGACATAATCAAGCAATGGAATCTATTGCAATTGGGAAAAAAGGTAGCGGACTTCATTTAAAGCCTATAGAACAGGTTGTGGATTATATTTAAAGCCATATTCAAAAAACTGTTAAAGTCTATACCTCGTAAATCTCTTACAAATTACGATTTAATTAAGTATGTTAAACTATTGGAAATTAAGAATTTTCGAGGAATATTTATGAGGGACAAACTACCAAAGAAAATTAAACATATTGAAAGTGCTATTGTAAATCTAGACGGCGATCAAGGTAAAGGAACGCATTGGACTGCTTACATCAAAAAAGGAAAAAAAAAATATAATTTATTTTGATAGTTATGGTAATTTACGACCCCCATTCGAGTTAATTTCATATTTTAACAGCGACGGGAATCAAAATATGGTAAAATATAATTACAAAAATTTTCAAAATTATAAGAGATCTAATTGTGGGCAATTATGTTTAAAATTTCTTTATAATAATTCGTAAAAGTTATTTAGATTCATTCTCTTCGACCACTTCACATTAACATGTCATATAGTTTTGTTATTAGTGGTAATTCATCTGTTTTAACAACAGACTTTAATCCACCAATATACCTAGAAGAAAATTCAGAGTATGTTGTTGGACTTGTAAATTTTGAAACATTTAATGCTATCCCTAATATTGATGAAGGTCATAATTTAATGATTCATGATGAAGATAGTGCAACTGTTATACCGACTGGTAGTTATGAATTAGCAGATATAAATAAATATTTACAAGATCAATATCTTAAGGAAGGTTTTGCTTTTCATGTTTATGCGAACAATAATACCTTAAAGACGCATATAAAAAGTGAAAAACCAATAGTTTTCCGTGATGGCACTATTGGTAAATTATTAGGATTCAAAAATCAAATATTGACGCCTTTGAAAGAACATATATCTGACTATCCTGCAGAAATTATTAAAATAAATTCGATAAATATTGATTGTAGTATTGCTGAAGGGTCATATTTAAATGGAAATCCTGTTCATATAATACATCAATTCTTTCCTAGTGTGGCACCTGGATTCAAAATAATTGAGTCACCACAAAACGTCATTTATTTTCCTGTCACTGTAAAGGTGATTGATAAAATAACCATTAAAATACTGGATCAAGATGATGATGTGGTCAATTTGAGAGGAGAAACCGTTACGTTAAGACTACACCTGAAAAAAGTAGATGAACGATGGTAATTTTGTATAATAGAAATTTACCATATCCTAATTTCACACAGAAATTAACCAAGAAAAGCATTAATAAGAAGGGAAACAAACGCTTTTTGTTTAGTAAGAAAGCAAACTCACAAAGGTTAACATCATCTAATCGTCAATTCCTCCTAAGTTTAGGATTTAAACTGAGATAAAATGGAATATTTAAATGTTAAAGAAAATATTCTTATGGATGAATCTATTTTGAGTTGGGAAGTCCTTTCTTTTGATCCTTTTAATCCTTCAAAACTTGATAATAATGATGAAATCAGGATTGCTTTACAACAAACAGGAAAATATCCTTTACCATGTAAAAGTGAGCTATACTTAGAACTACAAGTTACTAAGGAGGATGGAACGACTCCGCTAGCAAACACTACATTAATAAATAATGCGCCTGCATTTTTATTTAAAGAGCTGAGATATGTTTTAAATGGTGTTACTATTGATTCTGTTCGAGATATTGGTATAACTTCAACACTGAAAGGTTATATCTCTTATAATCAGAATGAAAGTGCAAAATTAGAAAATGCTGGATGGTATCCCAAAGCAAAGTCTGGAGATAAAATTATGACTGATGATAAAGGAAATGTTTCTTTATGTGTCCCATTAAGAATGTACTCAGGATTTTTTGAAGATTATAATAAAATAATTTTAAATTCACAACAAGAATTAATTCTAATTAGAAGTAATGATGATACTAATGCTCTAGTATCTACAACTGATGAAAAACCTAAAATTAAAATAACGAAACTCTGCTGGCGGGTTCCCCATCTTACGGTAGCCATCCCTCAGGAACTAGCACTTACTAAACTTGTTGATAAGAATAATGACATTCTTATTACTTTTCGTAGCTGGGAATTAGTGGAGTACCCAGAGTTATTAGAAACTACAAGACATAACTGGCCTGTAAAAACTTCCACAAAAGTTGAAACACCCCGTCATGTTTTAATGGCTTTTCAAAACAATAGGCGCGGTAACTTAAAAGCAGATATGAGTAAATTTGATCATTGTGAGCTAAGAAATATAAACGTGTTTTTAAATTCAGAAAGATATCCTTACAATGATCTTCAGCTTGATTTTAAAACTAATAAATTTGCTACATTATATGAAATGTTTTCTGATTTCCGCCAAATATATTATAATTTACCAATAGAGCCAATATTTAATCCAGTCGAATTTAAGACTAATGCCCCTATTGTCTATATTAACTGCTCACATCAAAGGGATTTACTCCAAACTGGTCCGGTAACGATGAGGATTGAATTCGAAACAAAAGAGAAAATTCAAGCCAAAACAGCAGCATATTGTCTCATAATCCATGATAAAATTTTTAGTTATAATCCATTGACGAAAATAGTAAAACAACTTTGAAACCAACCCCCACTCTTTCTGATGTTCATAATATATAAAGATCCACGAAGAAAATATCATTTATGTTTATGTGTTCAGTATAACAAGATCACATATGTTAATTCTGGAAGTATGGTAAACAACTTACAGTTTTATCAACAGTTGGAAAGTTTTGTTAAAAAATTAGAAGAGCTTAAAAGAATAATAGAAGATTATTCCAAGAAAACTATTTTATTCAAGAAATTTAACGATTTAAAAATTAACTAGGACCTTCATAACCATGAATAATAGACTTATTATTGATGTACAAGGCTTCAAAGATGAAAAGAACAAATTTATCCCCAAAGAATTAGCTGCTTTTGATGGTTATAGAATTAGTCATTTTGTGTTCAAACAACCTTTTGCTTTCAATTTACTTTCTCCCGAATCAAATAAACAGGCAACTTGGTTAATGAAATATCATCATTGTATTTACTGGAATCAAGGATATACCCCTCTACATTATTTTGCCGATATTGTTAAGAAACTTACTGAAGATGCTCTTTATGTCTACGTTAAAGGAACAGAAAAAGCAGAATATATTAAAAAATATTCTTCCAAGCCAGTAATTGAATTAGATGATCAACCTGCTTTGCAAGCATCAACACCAAAATGTGCATTTCACACGAAGTCGCCATGCATATGTGCTTTAACAAATGTATTTTTTATGTATGATAATTTTTTTATGAATAATTAAATTTTCTTATATATTTATATTGGTTTTATTTCTAAAATATAGTTTTACAGTTAAAATAAGTTCGCTATTAAATAAAATAATGATTTTTACATTTTATGTATGGTAATTGTAAAATAAAACACATACATACATTGTCAATTATTTTATTATTTGTTAATGTTACAACTTATCTAAATTTATTATAAAAGAAATTCTACAACAATGTTTTTTTATACATATCTTGTAATACGGGAGTTAAAATTATTTCACACAATGCAATTCTTCTTTTGAAATGTTGTTGATTTATAAAGTCATGTGGCAGCATTCTGGATTTTCGGTAGGCAAACGTCCAAACATGCATCGTGTGAAGTTGATTTTTCGTTTCATCAAAAGTTACTTTTTTCATAGAAATTTCTCTCCCTTAAGTTTTGTTCCAGTTTTTCGGGATAAAGCAATAGGAGCTCTAACATAGTGCACACGTTCTCACTATTTGGGTTGTCCTTTGGTGAAAGAGTGCTATATATTTTCTCTAAACAATCTGCTTGGCAGAATAAATGTGTTTTTAAAAATATAGAAGTAGTTCTTAAACTTTTGCTTTTGTAAAATAATTAACCTGTAGTCAATCAGAGGAATTTGTTCCCATAACCTGCAAACTGTTTCATTTCCCAAATACACCAATCCTCCATCTGTCATTATCTTCAAAATGGGTAGCTGAGCAAAGTTTTCAAAATGTAGTGTCATATTTTTCAAGTATATAGATTCTTGAGGCAGGTTTGCTGAGACCATGTAGTTTACAATAACTCCCTGATACTGTAGGAAGTCTCGCCAGTCCTCCCAGCTTAACACCACAGATTGATTTTTCTTTCCACACAATTCTATGCAGGGCTCAAAATCATTTTCGACACATAAACCAATTTTTACAAATTTGGAGTTTGATTTATTTAAAGGATATTCTGTAGAATTTATAACTATTCGACTTATTACTGCAGGTGTTGTCTGCTTAAACACATTGGCGATGTTTTTGTTATTCATCTTGATGAAAAACTAACTAAACCTTCGCCTAAACGGCAACTTATATATTCCCTATCTGTTAAGAGCTATGGAGGGGAGGGGTGGGGATGTGAAAACAAAGACATGAAAAATATTTATTTAGAGTTTTTTTAATAAATGTTTTTGTAATAAATTACAAATGTTATAAAAATGGTGATAATGGACAACAATCCAAGTAGTGCTATAAATATATATAAAGTAGTACAGTTACACTCTAACTTATGCACAAACTGTATCCAATTTGAAAATTTTGCTGGTTGTTTATCAAACACATAATTTATTTTTAGGTAGTTAATGCCACATATATCATCCTTAGTAACATTATATGTATACATAAATTTATTACCAGAAATGTAAACCATTCTCATCGGTTTGTAGCAATCAGTGTCATTCTGAATCTTACTAATGCAAATTTCAGCTCTAATTGAATTAGGCATATGATTAACATATATTGTATTTCCAACCAAGGAGAACAGCACTATTAACAAAGAGGAGCTCATTGTTCTAACTAAATGCTAATGTTTCATATTACATATTATATAGGGATTAGTCATCAGTGTCTGTGCGCCGCTTTTTGGCTACATGCTCAAAAGTAGAATTAGATTGTAAACTTGTTAAATATTCCAACATTTCATCCATGTCGACAATATCCCGATGCCCCCATGCAAAAGTTTTTTGTGGTATGTGGAAGAGAATATCTTTTATCATCGTGGCTCGTCAAGGCTAGTTTATTTATTAAATTTGTATAAATATTGTGCATACTTGACTTAAACACATACATTGTGCAGAAAACCTTCTTATCTTTTTCAACAACATCTTTATAATCTGATAAATTTAACTGCTTTCTTACACATACTTTACGGATGCCTTTCGCTTTTTTGTCTAAACTATCTTTTGATTTTACACAATAAGCTTTAGCACCAGTGCCATAAAAACTTTCTATAGGAACTCCTTTATATTCATCTTTAAATTTGCCAACTACCGATAAAGATATGGGCATATCATGAATATTTGGATCGGGAAAGTTAGAGGTGTCAAATTTTTCCAGATTTTGCTTCATGTCTTCATAAAAATTTTCGGTCTCAATTTCTAATATCAACGAGTCAGTATCCGTGTACAATAAACTTACATTATCTCCATACTTTAATTTCAAATATCCGTAATAAAATTCATACATTACAGTTTTTGCAATATCCAAGATACTCATTCCAACATAAATGGGTTTATTATATTCTATGCATACCTTTTGAAGTTGAATTGCTACTAAATTTTCAGAAAAAATCTTTAAATCTTTAAACTGTGGCTTTGCAATTAATTTTTCAGCACACATCTTAGTACCTTCTCTCTCCCATTGCGACACTAGCTTAATATCTACGCGCGTATCGACATTCTCCATAGTTTTCCCAAAAACGCTGTTATTTGCTGATTTGTATGAATTTTTTTCAAACTTATTTTTTGAAGCATTTCTTAAATTAGTGTTTAAGTCGATGTATTTAGCTAGCCAGGGAGATTGGGTAAATTTAATTCCTCGATGTATTTTTAAAAGTTTAAGTCCGAATTTTAAACATTGTTTTAAGGAGCGATAATGAATAATATAGTTACTCTTATTATTTAAATTTGGAATTAATTTAGAGTATTTTGAAATTGGTGGTGTAAACTGTTCGGGGCAGAACGGAAAGTCGTTATGATTGTCATGTAAATAATGAGGATATTCTAAGTCAACTTCAAAAACATACCCGATAGATGATGTATCTGAAAGTTCTAAAATATTAATTTCTTTAATTTCATCCTCCGAAAGCCAAACAAAATTCTTTTCTGGTAAGAACTGCTTCATTGCAAAACCATACAAGTTTGTTGCATCTAAATATGCAATATATTTTGTTGCCCTTTTTGGATCAAAATTATCAAGAAAAGGATTATTGGCTTCAGATTTGCGAGATGTGCAAGTACTAACTCCACCACGAACTCCTTTTTTGAAGAAATGAAGCATATCAGGATCTGTCAACAAGTCTAGTTCTACTTTTGTAAATTTCATCATGGCGTCCCAACACATAGAAGGACTAGTAACATAATTGGCCGGATCTAGTTTATAAGTTTTATAACAAGTATTTCTATAGTTTTCGAATATATCAGCTAAAAGTAAAACATCGGACTTTAAATAAATATCAGAATATTCACCTAACGTTGAACAATTAAATACTGCCCAAACCTCTTGAGCTCTTTGATAATCTTCAGCAGAAATATTCTCGTCAATTAAATTATTATAAAACTTATCAATAGACGGCAAACATTTGTCACCTAATTTGTCAAGAGAATCAACGTAAGAATATGGAAATACTCCTTTTTGTCTGATATAGTAAAATTGTCTTTCGTCTGAAAAATGTTTCTTTATTTCAAGACACTGAGCGTCTTCTAGAGTATTTGACAACGATTCTAGAGATTCTGGTAGAAATTGAAAGGAATCTATGAACCGTAAATTTAATTTAACACTTTCCTTTTTTTTATTTTGGCTGTCATATTTACCTACAATAATTTGTTTATTAAATGAAATATATTTTTCTTTGTTTTGAGCAATAACACTAATATTTTCTTTGTTGTTACACAGCGATTTTATAAATAAATGTGAATCGTAATTTTTTAAATTATGAAGAATTATTGGAATGTAATTTGGAATTTTGAAATGTAAATTGCAAAATAGAATGAGCTGCTCCACGATAATTTCCAGTTATATGACAATGATCCATACATTTTACAAAGTTTCCCGCTGAAAATGGTTTTTTCGCATAAATAGCAGACAATTGCATTATGATATTCATCCTGCTGCGAAGGGTTTAATTTATTCATCGGCTTTTGATTTTTTAAATAATTATTATAAAGGTTTTTTACATCTTGTTCAATAAATTCAATAAACTTTTTTGCACAATCGGCCCCGCGATAAAGTTTCAACGATACAAGATTTTCATCAAATGAAGATTTAATGTAGTAAGCGAATGAATATGGTATATGTTCAGCAGTTTTAATGGTATATGATGCTGAATTATTAAGTGCTGATTGTTTATTTTCAATATTTTTTAAGTAGCACTCAAAATCGGCATAAATTACGAAAGGACATTTATATTGCTTTTGAATATTTTCAAATTTTAAAACGTTTGCTTGGATCTGATTTCCAAACTTATCTAAAGTCATATTATCTGAAGGAAATTCTATTCGAACAAAATTGCAATCATGTTCTAAGTGTCTTTTTAGTTTTTTTTCTGTACCAAAATATTGCAAGCATCCGTCGCATAAATGTTTTTTTTATTTTCTTTTTTGATAATTGCTTAAATAACAATTTAGATAAATCTTTTATCCAACAATAATGGCTATTACCATCGTGAGAAATAATTATAAGTAGATTTATGTGTAAATCTTTTTTGTTAATGTTGTAGTGTAAAGGCCCAACAATTTCATATGCATATGCACCATCTCTAAAAAATTTTTCAATTCCATAAACGTTTATGGACAAATTATTATTCCTTTCAAATGTGCTAATTTGCTTTAATTCGACCGGAAAATGTATACCTGTGAAATCGAAGATAGTTCGGAAGTCCGGATAAGAGGAGGTTTTTCTAGGGTTCCCTATGGGCTTACATACGGCCGAAACAACAGCCCACGCGAAACAGCAGTCATCTTCATTCATGACGTTGACTAAGCTGCCCCGAAACTCTGGAATTGGAATGTAGGAAGCTGCACATAAGGGATTGTGCTTGTTGATATTCACTTCCAAATGTAGAATTTGTTGTAATATCCAACCTAAAAGAAAAAATAAATATTTAGTATTAAAAATGTAACACTTTCCCTACTTGAAATAAAGCATTAACGATAAAATAGAAATACCCAATTTACCTGAGTCGCGTTCCGGTAGTTCATCAGCTTTGGTCGACAACGTCTTGAATAAATCGTCATACAATTCGTCTAAATTAGTCGTCTCAGTCACGATATGGAAGGGAGTGTTGAATGATTTTACTGCTGTAGACTTTAAAGTGGGAGAGTAGTAGACGCCAAATAGTTCTACATTGACCTTAGTGGATGTATGCTCCTGTTGTGTCTGCCGAATCAACGATATAAATTTTCTATAAACTTCTTGTTGAAATTTCTTAATGTCGACGTAGAAATTCGGAGAATAAACTTTGTATGCGGCGATTCGGCACTTGAAAGCGCTCCTAATAAGGTCAATTCCATCCCCATACTTAATACTGCTGTTGCTTTTGTGGTTGTTGGTTCTCAGATGAAATTTCCAATTATTAAGGTCGACTGCGACATTACAGTCTTTACACTGCCGTTTCGCATTAATCTCGCCAAACTGAGCATCAACTGAAACAATAAGCTTTCATAAAAAATATATATATTTTTTTATTATTTATCGAATTATTTAAGAATGTATTTAGAGGGATACTTACTATCAATTAAATGCTCATCTAGGTTTAAAGATGTGTCTGTGCTCAAACATATTTCCTTGAGGTGTCTTACGGCATGCTGTCTCAGTTTAAATTCTTTGAGGCATAGTGTGCATAGGAAAGCCATTTCAAACTGAATATGAAACACTTTTGCGTATTTTTAAATAAGAAAACTTATCCCCCCCCCCCCCTCCCCACAAAAGTTAATACTATTTTAAATTTTGACCAAAGCAGGGGCTAAAAAAATATATTTCCTAAATTTAGAAGAAGTTCCCCCTGCCTTTTTATTACATTTTTCACATCCCTTAGACTTGAATTACATAAATTATTGCATACATTATCAAAATTGAAGTGATTATACACCATCGATTTCAATGTTGCAGAACCACGTCTTGCTTCATCCTCAGATAATGAAGCTTTAGATTTAGCATGTAAAAATTGATCCAATTCACTTCTAATAGGATCTTTGAAGGAGCCGTTCTTTTTTTTGGTTTAACGGATTTTTTAAAACAGAATTAGTTTTAAAACCCTTTTAACCCCGCAACTTTCTAAAGGCTCAGACGCAGGACGTTTAGTACCTAACTTTATTTGATTCAAGCTCTGAGAACTTGTTTCAAATAAATTTTCGGAAGTTTCATTCTGAATTTGAGCTTTCAAAATTCCGTTAGGGTTAAATTCAGGCTTAAATTTGGGTTGCTGAAATTGTAGGGGGTACTGAACTTTAATGCAATTTTCAGCCTCAGAATGCGTTTGAATATCCTCTCCAATTTCAACTACCAAAATTTCGTCAAAATTAATTTTGGGTTTAATTTTTCTTTTCTGAAATTGTATTGGATACTGAAGTTTACTGTGATTGCAATTTTCAACCACAGAATACACCTCAATATCCCCTACAATTTCAGAAACCGTTTTATTAAAAACATTTACAGATTTAGCAGAGAAATGTAAATTAGGTGTTGGTGTACACTCCTCATCGGAAATTTTTAATTATAGTTTTCTCTGCCGAATTTTCTTTTACATCGACAGAAATAGAAGAATGTAACGTAATTCGCCCCCACTCAGAAACTTCTTGAATCGCTTCCCCAAAATTTGTTCCAACTACATTTGAAGCCTCAGAAATGGGTGAAGCTAAGCAGACATATTTATCGCGTTGTTGATAATCTTGTTCACAAACCCCTTGTTCCTTTGAATTAAAACAATTTGGAAAAGCATCTTCACGTTTTTGATCCCCTTGTTCCATTGAATTAAAATAAATTTGAAAATCATCTGAACTATTGTCACACAAATCGGCAATATTTATTGTTGACTCATGAGGAGTTTCAAACTCCTCGGCGTCATTAAAAATTCTAATGAGTTGATTTAAGACATCTGTATGATTCTCGCTAATTTCTAACAAGTTATTATTTGTCTGCTTAACTTCACCCATTTCTGATTCATTCACATCCATTTTAAAATCATTAGTTCCCCCTGAATATAAGAAATCCTCTTGCCCCATTAAATTAATATAATTTTGAAAGCCATCTCCCCCCGAATTATTTACATTTAAATCTATTTCTGTCATTTTTTCCTCAAGCTGTTCCCCCGTTAACCCACAAAAAGGACAGTCCATAAGATCGTGAACCTTGCAAGCATACTTTAAATTAAATTTAGTTAAGTCGATTGAACTCATTATAAAATAGAAATATAGAAATAAAAATTTAAGTTCAATTAATTTAAAAAGAAATTACAAACCAAAAACCTATGCACAACCACACACAAAGGCACAAAGTATGGTTTATATACACTGAAACAGCCACACAGAAAGGCACAAAGTATATTTTATGAATGTAAGCACAAACTCAGACTAAACGAACGAATGCATACGACGCGGTTTTATATAAACAGATACGCCTGGTACCGCATGGTACGCCTGGTACCGCTTGGCACCATGATGCGCTGCTACGGCGAACGGGTTAAAGTCCCTTCGTCTAGAGGTCAAGTCAAGGTGAGCATGAGCAGTCCATTTTATTTTATTTTATTTTATTTAATTTTTTTATTTTTATTTTTTTTTTTTCTCCTCGACTTTTTTTTTTTTTTTTTTCTCCTCGATTTTTTTTTTTTTTTTTTTTTTTTTTCTTCGATTTTTTTTTTTTTTTTTTTTTTTTTTTTCCTTCGATTTTTTTTTTTTTTTTTTTTTTTTTTGATTTTTATATTTTTTGATTTATGAGGTTTTTTTTTTTCACCCATTTTTACCCATGCGCGGCACATGTAGACATGCGCAGTTGGGTCAGATCGAAGGAGGACACCCATTGGCATCGGATTTCAAGGTAGGGCTTTGGGTTGGTACTTCGTATCTCTTTATATTGCCAGGTAATGCTTCAATTCTTCAGTATCTACAAACTTAAACATCTTAACTGATTTTAGAAAGAAAAAATACTTAATCTAAAATGGAAAGTTATCATGAGTGTTCTTCGATGTACTCGGGCGAGACAATTATTTGGCCACCTATTAATTTTTTGAACAGTTTAGAACGTTTATGGGGTATTCCCAAAGAAGTTGTAAAAGTTTGTGAACAAATTGACTCAACAGTGCTTTTCGCTCTCCTGCATGATGGCACGGAAATTTACGAATTTCAAGCGCAAGATGAAAATGTGCCGAATCTTCTAAGAGGCGGGATACAAATCTACAATTCCGCACCGCTCACTAACAACCCCTTAATCTCAGCAGTGGGGCAATCAACAGGAATGACGTCGCCGATGGAGCCGCAAATAGAGCAATCAACATTGGCAGAAATGGTATTTTCAATGGAGCCCTCAACATCAGGCAATCAATGGTCCCTAAATAAATATCTGGAATCAATATTAGAAGCCCCATTGGAAATACCGCTGGAAGATGCTGTCCCAGACGTTGTTGAGGAACAGCCACCAATACCTAGCAGACGACAGCCTAGCAGGCATTGTAAAAGGCCTTTCAATTATAAATATAATTTTTAAAATAAGATTTTTTAGAAATTTTTATAAATAAAATTTTTAGAAAAATTTCAGTTTTTTCTTTTTAAAATTATATTTAGGGTGTTTAAGTTTGTAGATTAAAATAAATATCATTTTTAACGAATGTTTTATTTTTTCTTCTTTTAATATTATTTGTTGAAAGCTAAATAGTTTAAAAGGATTCCAGAATGTTATTTCCATATTTTAACAATCCGTGCCATTGTGCGTAAGGTAATGTAAAATTGCAGCATAATTACAGAAATTGTTGGGATTAAAAATTACCTATTTGTTTTATAAAGCCATATAAGTAAAAGGTAAATAAAACAATTATAAATAGATTTAAAGAGTTTTATTTATTAAGGTCGTCTCTATTAAAAACATGGTTCTCCATTTTTTTTTTTTTTATTTCACCCCCATTACAAACAATACATGCGTGGGGATGGCAGATAATAAAAAGTGGAACTTCACATATCGTGCAATGTAAATCGTTCCCACATAAAAGGATTCCAGAATGTTATTTCCATATGAATTTTAACAATCCATGCCATTGTGCGTAAGGTAATGTAAAATTACTACATAATTACAGAAATTGTTGGGGTTGAAAATTACCTATTTGTTTTATAAAGCCATATAAGTAAAAGGTAAATAAAACAATTATAAATAGATTTAAAGAGTTTTATTTATTAAGGTCTTCTCTATTAAACACATGGTTCTCCATTTTTTTAATTTCACCTCCATTACAAACAATACATGCCTGGGGGTGGCAGATAACAAAAAGTGGAACTTCACATATCGTGCAATGTAAATCGTTCCCACAACACCCCATTAAACGTTTGTAATGGTTTGAAACAAAGTTATGTTTCCCCACTGGCACCTCCAATGCGTGCTGATAATAGCATTTGTGGCATACACTATAAACACCACCAGAACTAGACATTATGACGGCATAACTTTGGAAAACACAAACTTGTCTTGATAAATAATCCGGTTGCAATGTTTCTGCTGCACTTGCTGTTTTTATTCTAACCAATCCTTCTTCTCCACAGACATTTTCATCTCCAATGTCATTGATCCCCTCATCGACCAAATCGTTTTCACTGTCTTCCTCTTCTTCAAAATTATTTTTATCAGTTATTATAAGACAAGTTTGTCTTTCATGAACTAAATCTTTTTCCTTTCCGTCAAAATGTATAAATTCATCGCCATAAATAGAGACCATGTGTTCATTATTTGCGTCATTCATAAAGACATGACGCTTATCATTTTCGCAATATAAAACTTCGTAAGCTGCCATTTTATTTAAGTTTTTAATAGTTTTATACTTTGCTTCTTGCAACTTGGTTTGCAAATGAGGCGCTTGCTCTTAAGTAGTTGTATGTTACTGTAAGCTGTGTGGAAGGGGTGATGAGAAGAAAGTGGTGAGAGGTAGTATGCGGAGCCAAGTCTGACCAATCAGAAAAGGGGTGGGGAGCCGAAGCATTAAAGTATGTGGGGCCAAAAGTAGCCCCGACCAATCAGAGTTAAGTGGGAGGGCTCATGCGCGCGATTAGGAAGTGGGGACGATCAATGCTAATGTTTTAGGATCGAAATGAACTGCACGAAATTTGCAGCGACACTGAGCCCAGACAAGGAGGTGTGGCTTAGGAGGCGTGGCTTGGGTCAAGGTCGACCAATCAGAAAAGTGGTGGGGGGGTGAGGCTTAAGCCCCCAGTCCCTACTACTGTAATGCACACTAGTTTATATATTGGTAGCTTGTAGTTTGTTACAAAATTGAAGAAAACGTCATATATATCTCGCCACGGGTCTTTCCTTTCAGAGGAATCATTGTCAAAAACTCTTCCTTAGCCGACATGTCATTGAATACCATTCGAATAAAAATACACAGCTGAGCAGTGTCTGTCATATCGGTGGATTCGTCGAACTGTAAAGAAAAGTATGTACATTCCATGATATCATGTTTTATTTTATCTGCCATGTCCTGACTCATGACTTCAACACGCCTTGTGACAATCGGACGAGATAACTGAAGTTCTCTAATAGCAGACATAATCTCTGTTTTATTTTTAAAATCTCCAAATAAAGTCTCACCCGCTTCAATAAATGCTTCCTTCACAACCAATCCATCATCAAATGGTTTCTTGTGTTTCGCCAATATATGAGATATTTTAAATGACGTGATCGTTGCAGCTTTTGATTGTTTGGCTGGTCTTATGAACATGGTTTGTTCTGTTTTCAAACAAGTTATCAAATCACGTACTTTTCGTTTTCTTAATTCACTCTGTGACGGAAAATCCTTTTCATAGTTTTTTATGAACCGTTTTATGATGCCTCTCTAAGTTCCCACGCTTAGGTATTGCAACTGACGCATGGCAAATAAGACAAATGCACTTATCCTTTACCATACAACAGAAAAATTCTTCCTCCCCAATCGTTATTAAAATGATAAGTTTTTTACTTTTCTTCGCCGCACTCATTTTGGACTATTTATTAATAAACTTTTGTATCGATGTATCGCCTTCAAGTTACAACTCAGACTGACTATTATTCCTGCAGGCGCAACATTTATATCGGCGCGAACGAAGTCTCGAATGTTCCCGTCAAACACGCCACCCGAAGTTTCTAGAAAAATCGGCGGGAATCAAAAACGCGGCTTTTCTTTGACAAGTACCGCGCGTTCCTTTGATAAAACCGCCTTTTGCCGCTAGCAAGGGGTTATTACGATAAAAGAAAGTGATAAGGGGGTTATTCTGGCCTAATTGTGGATCGAATAAATTTTAGTAGTTTATTCATTACATTTTGTTTTAGTTACCTAAAACAAAATCTGTGAATAGTTCTATATCGGAATTTTTTTTCTCGAGATCGACTCAAAAAGCACTCGCGATCGACTTGTCGATCGCGATCGACCGTTTTAAGCACCCCTGGTGTTCATGTTTAACAGAAAACACGCATACATCACCTTTAACTAAGCTACGTCGCAAAATGATGTTTAAAATAAATATGTGCAACCGCTGGATTAAAAAATTCTTTTTAATATTGAACAAAACTATTATTTTCCAGTGTTTTTAAAGTTCTTAATCTTGATTTGACATAAAAAAATAAAGTTTTTATGTTCAGTTTCAACAAGCAACCCGCCTGTATCACTTACTATAGGGGAGCTAGAGGCTTGTAACAGAGTTAAGTAGTAACACGCAATTCTTACTGGGAATCTGAACTATATATAAACCCATATTTTTTGCTCAATTTAATTCTTGTATCATGTGACATCAAGTCATCACAGCCAGTGTCTTACCCGGCGGCGCAGTGAGTAGATGTGTGCGCGTGCTTCATTTTTGGGTAGGTAACGTAAAATATTGATTTCGTAAAATTTGGCTTTTCGTGTCTACAATTAATTAATTTAAAACTTTTAGTTTTGCATATAGTTCCAAAATATACTTATTTTAATATTCTTTATAAAGTTTCACTTTTAGCGACATAATTTTATGAAATTTTTGTTAAAAGTGGAAAATTATGGCAAGGAGCTTTTGTAACAATATCTTGGGGCACACTGTAACATGTTATCCGGCGTATGGCCTTTTAATGCCGATATCTTTCAAGACGGTGACTTTGCACCATCATATGTCACTGATTGTCCAAATCCTATTAAGATGTCATAAAAATTTAACGTTGGACCTTGAAAATCCAGAATTATTACAATATGCTCCCGAACTTGATATAAGCACTTCTGAAATTATACGTGACATTGAAACTGCAAAAGAACCAACTCCAAGTTGCTCAGGTTTTGCAAAAACATTTTTCACCTTCGAAGGTTAGACCTCTTCCAAAGGCTCCATCGCGGAAACAAACGACGTATAACAGACACAAAAGAAAATCCACTGTTTTAACTGATACACCTGAAAAGGAAACTTTAAGAAAAATAATGTGAAGACAAAATCACAAATAGACAGAAAAAAGATGGTAAAGATGGATTAAAAGGAAAGGGGAAAGGAAAAGGCAAGGAAAATCAACAAAAAAGAAATAAAATAAAGAAAAAGTTGAAAAAAGAATTTTGAGGTCTGATTCAGAACCTAAAACTGAGGAATGGCATTGTATAGTTTGCGGTGAAGCCTATAACAATTTTTGATTAAAAAGGAATGGGCAGAATGGATATTATGTAAAATGTAGGCACATGTGAAATGTGTGACAGGAGATACTATATTATTTATTTATATTAATTGTTTACTTTGATGAAGACTGAATTTAGTCATTATGTAGCGTCTACTTTTCGAAGGCTAATTATTTTTTTAGATACTTGTAGTGTGTTAAGTAAATGAATTTGAATTCAAAGTGCCATGTTAATTATAATTATAATTTATCTAAGTAATTAGTTAAACACTTAAATCTTTAATGTTGATTGTTTTTGTAGAAGTATGTTTTAGTTTCACTGATGATAAATAT
>JAHKBH010002965.1:0-22088 GCA_019049505.1 Pachyrhynchus sulphureomaculatus
TTTTATTTATTTTAATTTAATTTATTTTATTTAAATTTTATTTTTTTTATTTTTTTTAATTTAATTTATTTTTTATTTAATTTATTTTATTTTTAATTTAATTTATTTTAATTTAATTTTTATTTTAATTTAATTTATTTATTTATTTTATTTATTTTTTTATTTTTATTTATTTAATTTTATTTTTTTTTTTAATTTATTTATTTTATTTATTTTTATTTAATTTATTTTATTTAATTTATTTATTTATTTATTTAATTTATTTAATTTATTTAATTTATTTATTTTAATTAATTTAATTTATTTAATTTATTTATTTTTTTAATTTAATTTATTTAACTTTTTATTTTTTATTTATTTAATTTATTTTTTATTTTTTAATTTATTTTTTTTATTTATTTTTTTTAATTTAATTTATTTATTTTATTTAATTTAATTTATTTTTATTTATTTTTTAATTTATTTATTTTTTAATTTTATTTTTTTATTTTATTTATTTTTATTTATTTAATTTATTTAATTTATTTATTTTAATTTTTTAATTTATTTTTATTTATTTTTTTAATTTAATTTTTTAATTTTTTATTTTTTAATTTTATTTATTTTTATTTATAATTTATTTATTTATTTAATTTATTTTATTTTATTTTTAATTTATTTTTTTAATTTATTTATTTTTAATTTAATTTATTTATTTTATTTATTTTATTAATTTTATTTATTTATTTAATTTATTTATTTATTTATTTATTTTATTTATTTTTATTTTATTTATTTATTTAATTTTTATTTTATTTAATTTTAATTTTTTTTTTTTTATTTATTTTAATTTATTTTATTTTATTTAATTTAATTTATTTATTTATTTATTTTTTAATTTAATTTATTTAATTTTATTTATTTTAATTTAATTTAATTTATTTATTTAATTTTTTTTTAATTTAATTTAATTTATTTAATTTATTTTTTTTAATTTAATTTATTTAATTTATTTAATTTTATTTTTTTTTAATTTATTTTATTTAATTTATTTATTTTAATTTAATTTAATTTATTTAATTTATTTATTTTAATTTAAATTTAATTTATTTATTTAATTTATTTATTTTTAATTTTATTTATTTAATTTATTTTTTATTTTTAATTTAATTTTTAATTTATTTTATTTATTTTTATTTATTTATTTAATTTATTTTTTTATTTAATTTATTTAATTTAATTTTTTTTTTTATTTATTTAATTTATTTTTTATTTATTTTTAATTTTTTATTTTTTAATTTATTTAATTTATTTAATTTATTTTATTTATTTATTTTTATTTATTTTTATTTAATTTATTTTTTTTAATTAAATTTAATTTATTTATTTTATTTATTTTTTAATTTAATTTATTTTTATTTATTTTAATTTAATTTATTTTTATTTTTTTTTATTTAATTTATTTATTTATTTAATTTAATTTATTTTATTTATATTTAATTTATTTATTTTTATTTATTTTTAATTTATTTTTATTTATTTAATTTAAATTTATTTATTTTTATTTATTTATTTTTAATTTATTTAATTTATTTAACTTATTTATTTTTAATTTAAATTTAATTTATTTATTTATTTATTTATTTTTTATTTAATTTAATTTAATTTATTTTTAATTTAATTTATTTTTTTTAATTTAATTTATTTTATTTTATTTTATTTTTTAATTTTATTTTATTTATTTATTTTTAATTTTTTTTAATTTTAATTTATTTAATTTATTTATTTTTATTTAATTTATTTAATTTTTTTAATTTTAATTTAATTTATTTTTTTAATTTTTTTTTAATTTATTTAATTTATTTATTTATTTAATTTATTTAATTTAATTTATTTATTTTATTTATTTTATTTAAAATTTAATTTTATTTAATTTTTTTTTTTTTTATTTATTTTTTAATTTATTTATTTTTTTTAATTTAATTTAATTTATTTTTATTTATTTTTATTTAATTTAATTTATTTAATTTATTTTTTTTTAATTTAATTTATTTAATTTATTTATTTTAATAAATTTAATTTATTTAACTTATTTATTTATTTTAATAAATTTAATTTATTTACTTATTTTTTTTATTTAATTTTTTTTTTTATTTATTTATTTTAAATTTAATTTATTTAATTTATTTATTTATTTTATTTAAAATTTAATTTATTTACTTATTTTTAATTTATTTATTTATTTATTTAATTTAATTAATTTAATTTATTTAATTTATTTATTTTAATTTATTTATTTTATTTTTTTAATTTATTTAATTTAATTTATTTTTAATTTAATTTATTTTTTAATTTTTTTTATTTATTTAATTTTTTTTTTTTAAATTTTTATTTATTTTTTTAATTTATTTATTTATTTTAATTTTTTAATTTATTTTTTTAATTTATTTATTTAATTTTTTTATTTATTTATTTAATTTAATTAAATTTAATTTATTTTTATTTATTTTTATTTAAATTTCCTGGAGCCCCATTTTTGTGATTAGTTGGTTAAATTGCCATCATAATGGTGAACGTAAAATAAAAAATTTCAGTATATAGGTTAGATTTGCAGCATGTGTAAACCTAACCTATATACTGAAATATTAATTTTACGTCACGTTCAAATAATCTAAGTGAAGGAAAATAAAAGACGCATACACAAATTTTCAAAAAATACATATATTTATTTTAAAAATAAAATAATGTTGCTACAAACTTATTTAAATGAATTTTATATGAATTTAAAGTAGACAATCATCATCAGAGTCGCTCTCGTAGGGATCTTTAAAACGTCTCTTCACTCCATATGGATGGTTAGCATGTAGTTTCTCAAGACAGTGATCCTGTTCATATACTTCAAATAAGACTTCAGAAAAACAACTCTGACACCAAAACTCCATGTTGTGATAATAAAGTATAGGTAACTGTAGTTTATCGCATATAGCATGATAATGATTGTTTATAATATTAAAGTTTTTAGTACATTGTTTAAAATTATTATAACATTTCTTACATATCCTAATATTAAAGTCCTTAACTAAATATGTCATTACATCGAAGTGATCTAACCAATCTGTAGTTGTAAGTACTGCATTTCTGGAAGCCATAGTAAAAGTCTTACTTAAATGCGAAACCCCTGAAGCACCCTGAAAAATGATCATGATCGTGTACGATAACATCCTTCGATTTAAATCGAAGCTCGCATATGTGGCAATGTGTAGCATCTTCTACAGAATCAATAACCATAGGTGTTATATTTTTTTAAGCGCCTATAAACCGAACTAGATAACTGGGTCATTTCATTAACGAACCATTCAACACAATTGGTGCCGCGATAACTTTTGAAATGGGAAAAGGAGTCGTCGTACGTACATTTCAAATAAAAACCAGCACTGAAAGCTTCGTGCCGTTGGTACTTCTGAGTATTTCCACCTGATAACTCATTTAAAGGAATTAACTGACATTCAAAGTCAGCATATATGATAAAAGGGCATTTTTATTTATAAATAAAATTTTTAAATTCAATAAATTTATACTTTGGAAACGTTACTTTGTATTCATTGAACTTCGTGCTCGGTTAATTTGTTTTCAGGAAAAAAAATAATTTAGGCAACGATCACAAAAAATAATTTATCTTTATGTTTAGTAAGTTGTGATTTCAATAGTCGCTATAAATTTTTAATCCAGCAATAATGATATTTGATGTTGATATCTTCGATATCAAAGTCATTTAATTTTGGAAAGTATTTATCTTGAACCAAAAGCAAATTGACATGTCTAGGTAACTTATTTTTGGTTAACCGAGCCGGAACCACATTGAAAGAAGAAGATCCCTTAGTTTCTATCAGTTCTAAAGCATAAACATTTACCGAAATATTATTATTTTTTTCGAATTTAGGAATTTGGTCTAATGTCATAGGTGATGGTAAATTTTCAATGTTTAGTACTGTTCTGTAATATGGATACGAAGAAGTTAGGTTATAATTATTGCGAGCTGGGAATAATGCGCTAACAATTGCCCAAAAGAAACAGGCATGATCATTGTTCTTAATATTGATACAGACCTTTTTTCGTTCTATTTCGGTAGGTAGTTTAATGTAAGATCATCCGTTCCCCATTTCAAATTTATTAATATTAATTTTAAGATAAATTATTTGCTGTAAAGCGAAAACGCTCTGGCGTTCTTGAAATTCAGACAATTTATTAACAACTTTATCATAAACATGCTCAAAGAACCATTGCTCTAAATCCGTACTCAAATCGATCCCTTGTATTAAAATATTTTAAATCAATAATATGAGATTCGGTACCTTTTTTAATAAACTCCCCACAAAAAGTCGTATTAACTTTTATAGTTGGAAAAATCCTCAAGATAGCTTTTATTTTCTTTCGAAATAAAATAAATGCATCGTTTAAAAATAAATTTATATCTTTGTGAACTAAATTAACGATAACTTCGGACTTAACAGAAAGCCTCGCGCTGCTAAATGCGAGCTCAATGCCAGGAGCGCGACACCTCGGCTGGTAGATCCTCACACTATTCATCTAGTTAGGAATTGGCGAGCGCGAGGGTGACGGTTTCGTAGTTCTGCAAGTGGCCAGCGACGATTGGTGAGAGGACGCCACCGTCGACGCACGGTGTGCTCCCTCGCTCCCACTCACAAACACTCCGTGTCGTGTTGTCTCTGGCTAATAGCCGAAGGTAGCCGACGACACCCGAGCGCTCAAGCCGAGTGGAGTTACTGGAGTCGGTGTAGTCAAACTTTTGTATTCTGTCCTATGCGCCGACGACTAAAAATTTTTTGTCAAGGCCATCACTATATTATATACGCGCGCGTATATAGCGAGAAAGAAAAAGCTTGACTCCACTGACTCCACCGACTCCAGTCGAGTCGAGCGCTCGGCTACCTTCGCTCAGTGTCAAGAGCGCGTGTTTCGTAGGCTTCATAATAATAATAATAATAATAATAATAATAACTGAACTTGAAAATGAAGATTACAAGCTCTACTGGGATATCGGTATCCATACAGATAAAACAGTCTCCGCCAATAGACCCGATATTACTTTTCAGTGCAAAAAAGGAAAAGTCACCTATCTGATTGACATAGCTGTCCCCAACGACACAAACATCCAAGCGAAATACACAGAAAAAATTTCCAAATACACAGACCTTGCAACGGAAATAAAAAGGCTCTGGAGACAGGAAAAAGTCAACATTGTCCCCCTCATTATATCAGCCACAGGCCTTACACCAATAACGTTCACACCACATTTAGTGCAATTGGGACTCAACACAGACATACACAGAAACATTCAGAAGTCAGTGATTTTGAAAACATGTAACATTGTCAGGTCATTCCTTAATACGGAATGGTAATAGCGTTTGTGCTGACTTGGTTTTGGCCCGTCAGCCAAACATGGAACCACATTGATCAAATGTGAGAAAGAAGAACTTTTCGTATAATAATAATAATAATCCCTCAGAGGCTAGGGGAATCCCAGGATTCTCCTAGTACGGGCATTGACGATCCCGAGGTACCTGAGTTATGTTGTGCTGTCTTGTGTTGTCCAGATTATGTGTAATAAAAACGCAATCTTAAGGTGTTTACCGTGCCGAGAAGATGAATGGCTCAGCGTTTATGAGTCGCGAACGGTTCCCCCGGATACCGGGCGCCCTCCGGGAGTAAATAGCCTTGCTGTGGTATCCAGGCTCTGCCGCAGTCGACCTTTCTTTCCTAGGATACTCGTGGGAATACTATGTTAAATAATAATAATTATAATAATGAAAATGGAAGGGTGTTGCGGAGGCGGACCCCTGTCGTACAAACAGCTACAGCAACACCACAACAACAACTACAGACGAACCAAACAACCGCCTCAGTCGAAACTACTCCCGATAGTTTTACCAGATCCGACATTGTAGGTGATGGAAATTGCCTTTTCCGTGCAGTTAGCTTACACTTATATGGCCACCAGAACCATCATGAGAAACTCCGAGAGGTTGCTCTAAGATATTTACAACAAAACTGGTCGGAACTTCACACATTTTCATTAATTGAAGTCGACGATATAAAAGACTTCAATAACTATTATAATTATATGCGGAAAAACGGCACCTATGGAACGAGCCTAGAGATACTTGCCCTCTCGGAAACACAAAATAGCAACTTTCATATCTTCTCAAAACAACGAAGAACAAGACATACAAAAATAACTTTTACGGACAGACCAACAATAATAAGCACGGGAAAATACAACAAAACCATTTACCTTCTACTAACAGGCAACCCAATGTCGGGACACTTTGAGCTTCTGACACCACAAAACACTGAAAACATTCCAGAGAACAACAGACCAATAAAAGAAGCATCGGGCGAGCGACGTAACGGTCGAGGACGTCGCGGGAAATGGCAGCTCGACCAAAACGATGAAGACCAGGCAACCGAAAATGGACCTGCCAAAAGTGTTGTGTCGGCGACTAAGCCGACACCCACCAAGGCGGGAAAATCACAGCAGCGCATGAGTTGCACCACAGGAATCAACGAATACGCCATGCGTTGCTGTAATGAAAACACAAAACCTGACAAAGAAATCACTGAGAAGAGAATCACTCGCCGCTTGGACCCACCAACATCAATCCCAAGCGCAACCGACGTAGATACGGGACAAACACAACCACCAAAGCCAGGCCAGGGCCCGTATGTTTTGCAAGGACAACATGCAACTACCAAGGCTGGAAAACCAAGACAGCGGTTAAAGTGGACTGATGAGATGAATAGGACGGTGATGCGCTGTTACTACACCGCCACCAAACTCGAAACAATAACATCGGGCTACAGACCGGAACTGCACAGACTTTTCTTGACCGAATATCCACATCTGCAATTACTTGTTTCAGAACAGAGAGTAGTAGACCAAAAAAGAGTTATTACCAAGAACAATCGTCTCACACCTCTCGAATTGCAAACCATCAAGGACACAGTGGCTGTTGAACTGAACAAAGACCAACCAAACAATAGAAACAATAAAGCAGATTCCGAACCAGCCTCACACACACAACCACCCAGTCGAACACAACAATACCCACCACCCAGGAGGAGCATAACGCAAAATAATATTGCGAGTACCGCGCAACACCATATCACAGACAACAACATGAATCACTCGCCACCCTCAACGACATCCACACAACATCACCCCGAATCACCTCTCATACAAACACTTAAAGCAAAAATGGAGTCACATCTAGTTCGATGGTCAGGCACCGACCCCACAACAAGAAATCCCATCCTTCGTTTAATCTTCAGACAGAGCACGCAACCAATCCTCAACACACTAAACAAGCACATAATACCTCAGTATATAACAGACTCAAGCACAATCGAAGACATTCACACAATAATATACGCAGCAGCAATCACCACTCTAACACAAAATAATCAAAAACTCCCTCAACGACAAGGAAACCCCAACAGGACAAAACCAAAATTCAAATGGCAAATAAGAATAGAAAACAAAATCAACAACATCAGGAGAGATCTAGGACATCTTACCCAGTTTATAAGCGGGAACGCGTCCAAACGTGTCACACAGGGGGCAAACAAGATCAAATCTAAGTCTCCCAACAGAACACTGCCAGAAATCCTCGATACCTTGAAACAAAAACTATCTGTATATGCCGCAAGACTCCGTAGATACAAAGAATCAAATGAGAGGAAAGACACCAACAACCTCTTCCGAAGAAGCGAAAAACAGTTCTACCGGAAAACTATGTACAACAGACAGATAGCAGTGACTCAACCATCAAACAAGAACTCACAGATTATTGGAAAAGTATCTGGTCAGAACCCAAACAACACAATAATAACACCCCTGGATCAAAGCCGAAGAAGACAAACATAAACATGTGACAGAACAAGAAAATACCACATTTAATACACAAGAAATTACAGAAACTATCAAACACACACACAACTGGAAATGTCCTGGAATAGACAATATACAAAACTTCTGGTACAAACAGTTTACCACCACACACGAAGCACTCACACACCAAATCAACAAAGCCATTCTACAACCACACACATTTCCCACTTTCCTCACACAAGGAATAACATACGTTAAACCCAAAAACCTCAGACACCCACAAACCCATCAAACTACCGACCTATCACCTGTCTTCCAACCCTATACAAGATCATCACAGCCACAATATCGAAGAAAATAGAACAACACCTAACAGACAACAATATCCTCACAGAAGAGCAGAAGGGATGCAGGAAAAATAGTCGAGGATGCAAAGAGCAGCTGATTATAGATAGCGTGATTATGGGACAAACCAGAAAAGAACACAGAAACCTTCACATCGGTTACATAGACTATAAAAAAGCCTTCGACTCCATACCCCACAGCTGGTTAATCAGGGCCCTAGAAATCTATAAAATCAACCAACACCTCAGGCAGTTTCTCGCGCAAATTATGAAAACATGGAAAACCAAAATACGCCTAGGAACACAAACCGAACGGATCCAAACAGAAGAGCTGTACATCAGACGGGGTATATTTCAGGGAGACTCGCTCAGTGCTCTATGGTTTTGCCTCTGTCTCAATCCACTCTCAAATATACTAAACAGAACAGAGCATGGCTTCAATATCAGACACCAAAAAGAGAATCAACATAAAATAAACCACCTCCTATATATGGACGACATAAAACTCTACGCTGCCACACAAACACAGCTGAAAGAACTCCTCAAAATCACAGAAATATTCACCTTAGATGTCAATATGGAATTTGGTATAAGTAAATGCAAAGTGCTCCACATCAACAAAGGCCAATGGAAGCACCACCATGAGACAGAAACCATCAACAATGAAACGCTCGATAACATGTTCGATAAAGAAACATACAAATATCTAGGCTTCCAACAAAGCACCAAACTCAACCACACTCACATCAAAACAGAGCTCAGAACCGAATTCAAAAACAGACTGACGAAACTTTTGCAAACAAAACTCAACTCTAAGAATCTCACTAAAGCCATCAACATGTTCGCTATACCTATACTCACATATTCATTTGGTATCATCAAATGGTCACAAACAGACATAGAAAATATTCACATCCTTATACGATCTCAATTCACCAAATACAGGAAATTACACCCCAACGCATGCAAAGAAAGACTTACCATCGAGAGGAAGGCAGGAGGAAGAGGAATTATAGACATCAGATCATTACACACAAAACAAATACAAACACTTAGGAAATTCTTTCACAGCAAGCAAACCAGCCTCCACACAGCGACAGTGAAAGCAGACAAAAACTACACACCTCTCGACTTAGCCCGGGCAGACCACTCAGCAGACACACACAGTCACACCCAATTACAACAGGGAAAGATGAAAACGTGGTCAGAGAAAACACTCCACGGAAAACACAGATACCACATAGAACAAGACCACGTAAATAAAAAACAATCATACACCTGGTTACGGGATGGGCAGCTATTCCCTGAGACTGAAGGCTTCTTACTTGCCATCCAGGATAAAGTCATATTAACCAGAAACTACCAAAAGCATATCATCAAAGACCCGACTATTGCAGAGGACAGATGTAGGAAATGCCACCAGCAGAAAGAAACGATCGAACACATAACGAGCGGATGTAAAATATTGGCCGGAACGGAGTACACAGCAAGGCATGATTCAGCTGCCAAAGTGGTTCACCAAGCACTAGCCACAACATACAGACTCATAGAAAACACAGATCCCTACTATAAATACACGCCAACATCCATACTTGAAAATGAAGATTACAAGCTCTACTGGGATATCGGTATCCATACAGATAAAACAGTCTCCGCCAATAGACCCGATATTACTTTTCAGTGCAAAAAAGGAAAAGTCACCTATTTGATTGACATAGCTGTCCCCAACGACACAAACATCCAAGCGAAATACACAGAAAAAATTTCCAAATACACAGACCTTGCAACGGAAATAAAAAGGCTATGGAGTCAGGAAAAAGTCATCATTGTCCCCCTCATTATATCAGCCACAGGCCTTACACCAATAACATTCACACCACATTTAGTGCAATTGGGACTCAACACGGACATACACAGAAACATTCAGAAGTCAGTGATTTTGAAAACATGTAACATTGTCAGGTCATTCCTTAATACGGAATGGTAATAACGTTTGTGCTGACTTGGTTTTGGCCCGTCAGCCAAACATGGAACCACATTGATCAAATGTGAGAAAGAAGAACTTTTTGTAATAATAATAATAATAATCATCAACAATGAAACACTCGATAACATGTTTGACAAAGAAACATATAAATATCTAGGCTTCCAACAAAGCACCAAACTCAACCATACTCACATCAAAACAGAGCTCAGAACCGAATTCAAGAACAGACTGACGAAACTTTTACAAACAAAACTCAACTCCAAATATCTCACTAAAGCCATCAACACGTTCGCTATACCTGTACTCACATATTCATTTGGTATCATCAAATGGTCACAAACAAACTTAGAAAATATTCACATCCTTATACGGTCTCAATTCACCAAATACAGGAAATTACACCCCAACGCATGCAAAGAAAGACTTACCATCGAGAGGAAGGCAGGAGGAAGAGGAATTATAGACATCAGATCATTACACACAAAACAAATACAAGCACTTAGGAAATTCTTTCACACCAAGCAAACCAGCCTTCACACAGCAATAGTCAAAGCAGACAAAAACTATACCCCACTCGACTTATCCCAGGTAGACCACCCAGCAGATACACACAGTCACATCCAATTACAACAGGAAAAGATGAAAACGTGGTCAGAAAAAACACTCCACGGAAAACACAGATACCACATAGAACAAGACCACGTAAATAAAAAACAATCATACACCTGGTTACGGGATGGGCAGCTATTCCCGGAAACAGAAGGCTTCTTACTTGCCATCCAGGATAAAGTCATATTAACCAGAAACTACCAAAAGCATATCATCAAAGACCCAACTATTACAGAAGACAGATGCAGAAAATGCCACCAGCAGAAAGAAAGGATCGAACACATAACAAGCGGATGTGAAATATTAGCCGGTACGGAATACACAGCCAGACATGACTCAGCGGCAAAAGTAGTTCACCAAGCACTAGCCACCACATACAAGCTCATAGAAAACACAGATCCCTACTACAAATACACACCAACATCCGTACTTGAAAATAAAGATTACAAACTCTACTGGGACATCAGTATCAGATAAAACAGTCTCCGCCAATAGACCCGATATTACTTTTCAGTGCAAAAAAGAAAAAGTCACCTATCTAATTGACATAGCTGTCCCCAACGACACAAACATCCAAACGAAATACACAGAAAAAATTTCCAAATACACAGACCTTGCAACGGAAATAAAAAGGCTATGGAAACAAGAAAAAGTTATCATTGTCCCCCTCATTATATCAGCCACAGGCCTTACACCAATAACATTCACACCACACTTAGTACAATTAGGACTCAACACTAACATACACAAAAACATTCAGAAGTCAGTGATTTTGAAAACATGTAACATTGTCAGGTCATTCCTTAATACACAATGGTAATGCGTTTGTGCTGACTTGGTTTGCGCCAGTCAGCCAAACATGGAACCACATTGACCAAATGTGAGAAAGAAGAACTTTTTTGTAATAATAATAATAATCACCCCTCAGGGTCTAGGAGAATCCCAGGATTCTCCTAGTACGGGCATTGACGATCCCGAGGTACCTGAGTCATGTTGTGCTGTCTTGTGTTGTCCAGATTATGTGTAATAAAAACGCAATCTTAAGGTGTTTACCGTGCCGAGAAGATGAATGGCTCAGCGTTTATTAGTCGCGAACGGTTCCCCCGCATACCGGGCGCCCTCCGGGAGTAAGTAGCCTTGCTGTGGCATCCAGGCTCTGCCGCAGTCGACCCTTCTTTCCTAGGATACTCGTGGGAATACTATGTTAAATTAAGTTGGGAATGTGGAATCTTTGGCACAATGATACTACTCAGTATATATCACCACTACACCAAACACTTTATTTTTGCACTCGAGGCGCGTTTCGCTAACCATGTTAGCTTCATCAGGAGCGATGATTGACTGGAGTCAATCATCGCTCCTGATGAAGCTAACATGGTTAGCGAAACGCGCGTCGAGTGCAAAAATAAAGTGTTTGGTGTAGTGGTGATATATACTGAGTACTATGTTAAATAATAATAATTATAATAATGAAAATGGAAGAGTGTTGCGGAGGCGGACCCCTGTCGTACAAACAGCTACAGCAACACCACAACAACAACCACAGACGAACCAAACAACCACCTCAGTCGAAACTACTCCCGATAGTTTTACCAGATCCGACATTGTAGGTGATGGAAATTGCCTTTTCCGTGCAGTTAGCTTACACTTATATGGCCACCAAAACCATCATGAGAAACTCCGAGAGGTTGCTCTAAGATATTTACAACAAAACTGGTCGGAACTTCACACATTTTCATTAATTGAAGTCGACGATATAAAAGACTTCAATAACTATTATAATTATATGAGGAAAAATGGCACCTATGGAACGAGCCTAGAAATACTTGCCCTCTCGGAAACACAAAATAGCAACTTTCATATCTTCTCAAAACAACGAAGAACAAGACATACAAAAATAACTTTTACGGACAGACCAACAATAATAAGCACGGGAAAATACAACAAAACCATTTATCTTCTACTAACAGGCAACCCAATGTCGGGAAACTTTGAGCTTCTGACACCACAAAACATTGAAAACATTCCAGACAACAACAGACCAATAAAAGAAGCATCGGGCGAGCGACGTAACGGTCGAGGACGTCGCGGGAAATGGCAGCTCGACCAAAACGATGAAGACCAGGCAACCGAAAACGGACCTGCCAAAAGTGTTGTGTCGGCGACTAAGCCGACACCCACCAAGGCGGGAAAATCACAGCAGCGCATGAGTCGCACCACAGGAATCAACGAACACTCCACGCGTTGCTGTAATAAAAACACAAAACCTGACAAAGAAATCACTGAGAAGAGAATCACTCGCCGCTTGGATCCACCAACATCAATCCCAAGCGCAACCGACGTAGATGCGGGACAAACACAACCACCAAAGACAGGCCAGGGCCCGTATGTTTTGCAAGGACAACACGCAACTACCAAGGCTGGCAAACCAAGACAGCGGTTAAAGTGGACGGATGAGATGAATAGGACGGTGATGCGCTGTTACTACACCGCCACCAAACTCGAAACAATTACATCGGGCTACAGACCGGAACTGCACAGACTTTTGTTGACTGAATATCCACATCTGCAATTACTTGTTTCAGAACAGAGAGTAATAGACCAAAAAAGAGTTATTACCAAGAACAATCGTCTGACACCTCTCGAATTGCAAACCATCAAGGACACAGTGGCTGTTGAATTGAACACAGACCAACCAAACAATAGAAACAATAAAGCAGATACCGAACCAGCCTCACACACACAACCACCCAGTCGAACACAACAAGACCCACCACCCAGGAGGAGCATAACGCAAAATAATATTGCGAGTACCGCGCAACACCATATCACAGACAACAATATGAAACACTCGCCACCCTCAACAACATCCACACAACATCACCCCGAATCACCTCTCATACAAACACTTAAAGCAAAAATGGAGTCACATCTAGCTCGATGGTCAGGCACCGACCCCACAACAAGAAATCCCATCCCTCGTTTAATCTTCAAACAGAGCACGCAACCAATCCTCAACACACTAAACAAGCACATAATACCTCAGTATATAACAGACTTAAGCACAATCGAAGACATTCACACAATAATATACGCAGCAGCAATCACCACTCTAACACAAAATAATCAAAAACTCCCTCAACGACAAGGAAACCCCAACAGGACAAAACCAAAATTCAAATGGCAAATAAGAATAGAAAACAAAATCAACAACATCAGGAGAGATCTAGGACATCTTACCCAGTTTATAAGCGGGAACGCGTCCAAACGTGTCACACAGGGGACAAACAAGATCAAATCTAAGTTTCCCAACAGAACACTGCCAGAAATCCTCGATACCTTGAAACAAAAACTATCTGTATATGCCGCAAGACTCCGTAGATACAAAGAATCAAATGAGAGGAAAGACACCAACAACCTCTTCCGAAGAAGCGAAAAACAGTTCTACCGGAAAACTATGTACAACAAACAGATAGCAGTGACTGAACCACCAAACAAACAAGAACTCACAGATTATTGGAAAAGTATCTAGTCAGAACCCAAACTACACAATAATAACACCCCCTGGATCAAAGCCGAAGAAGACAAACATAAACATGTGACAAAACAAGAAAATACCACATTAAATACACAAGAAATTACAGAAACTATCAAACACACACATAACTGGAAATGTCCTGGAATAGACAATATACAAAACTTCTGGTACAAACAGTTTACCACCACACACGAAGCACTCACACACCAAATCAACAAAGTCATTCTACAACCACACACATTTCCCACTTTCCTCACACAAGGAATAACATACGTTAAACCCAAAAGCTCAGACACCACAAACCTGTCAAACTACCGACCTATCACCTGTCTTCCAACCCTATACAAGATCATCACAGCCACAATTTCGAAGAAAATAGAACAACACCTAACAGACAACAATATTCTCACAGAAGAGCAGAAGGGATGCAGGAAAAATAGTCGAGGATGCAAAGAGCAGCTAATTATAGATAGCGTGATTATGGGACAAACCAGAAAAGAACACAGAAACCTTCACATCGGTTACATAGACTATAAAAAAGCCTTCGACTCCATACCCCACAGCTGGTTAATCAGGGCCCTAGAAATCTATGAAATCAACCAACATCTCAGGCAGTTTCTCGCGCAAATTATAAAAACTTGGAAAACCAAAATACGCCTAGAAACACAAACCGAATGCATCCAAACAGAAGAGCTGTACATCAGACGGGGTATATTTCAGGGAGACTCGCTCAGTGCTCTATGGTTCTGCCTCTGTCTCAATCCACTCTCAAATACACTAAACAGAACAGAGCATGGCTTCAATATCAGACACCAAAAAGTGAATCAACATAAAATAACCCACCTCCTATATATGGACGACATAAAACTCTACGCTGCCACACAAACACAGCTGAAAGAACTTCTCAAAATCACAGAAATATTCACCTTAGATGTCAATATGGAATTTGGAATAAGTAAATGCAAAGTGCTCCACATCAACAAAGGCCAATGGAAGTGCCACCATGAGACAGAAACCATCAACAATGAAACACTCGATAACATGTTCGATGAAGAAACATACAAATATCTAGGCTTCCAACAAAGCACCAAACTCAACCACACTCACATCAAAACAGAGCTCAGAACCGAATTCAAAAACAGACTGACGAAACTGTTGCAAACAAAACTCAACTCTAAGAATCTCACTAAAGCCATCAACACGTTCGCTATACCTATACTCACATATTCATTTGGTATCATCAAATGGTCACAAACAGACATAGAAAATATTCACATCCTTATACGATCTCAATTCACCAAATATAGGAAATTACACCCCAACGCATGCAAAGAAAGACTTACCATCGAGAGGAAGGCAGGAGGAAGAGGAATTATAGACATCAGATCATTACACACAAAACAAATACAAACACTTAGAAAATTCTTTCACAGCAAGCAAACCAGCCTTCACACAGCGACAGTGAAAGCAGACAAAAACTACACACCTCTCGACTTAGCCCGGGCAGACCACTCAGCAGACACACACAGTCACACCCAATTACAACAGGAAAAGATGAAAACGCGGTCAGAGAAAACACTCCACGGAAAACACAGATACCACATAGAACAAGATCACGTAAATAAAAAACAATCATACACCTGGTTACAGGATGGGCAGCTATTCCCTGAGACTGAAGGCTTCTTACTTGCCATCCAGGATAAAGTCATATTAACCAGAAACTACCAAAAGCATATCATCAAAGACCCGACTATTGCAGAGGACAGATGTAGGAAATGCCACCAGCAGAAAGAAACGATCGAACACATAACGAGCGGATGTAAAATATTGGCCAGAACAAAGTACACAGCCAGGCATGATTCAGCTGCCAAAGTAGTTCACCAAGCACTAGCCACAACATACAAACTCATAGAAAACACAGATCCCTACTACAAATACACGCCAACATCCATACTTGAAAATGAAGATTACAAGCTCTACTGGGACATCGGTATCCATACAGATAAAACAGTCTCCGCCAATAGACCTGATATTACTTTTCAGTGCAAAAAAGGAAAAGTCACCTATCTAATTGACATAGCTGTCCCTAACGACACAAACATCCAAACGAAATACACAGAAAAAATTGCCAAATACACAGACCTTGCAACGGAAATAAAAAGGCTATGGAGCCAAGAAAAAGTCATCATTGTCCCCCTCATTATATCAGCCACAGGCCTTACACCAATAACATTCACACCACATTTAGTGCAATTAGGACTCAACACAGACATACACAGAAACATTCAGAAGTCAGTGATTTTGAAAACATGTAACATTGTCAGGTCATTCCTTAATATGGAATGGTAATAGCGTTTGTGCTGACTTGATTTTGGCCCGTCAGCCAAACATGGAACCACATTGATCAAATGAGAAAGAAGAACTTTTTGTAATAATAATAATCATAATAATCATAATAATAATAATCATAATAATAATAATAATATGTACAACGAGCAGACAGTAGTAACTGAACCACCAAACAAACAAGAACTCACAGATTATTGGAAAACTGTCTGGTCAGAACCCAAACTACATAATAATAACACCTCCTGGATCAAAGCCGAAGAAGATAAACACAAACGTGTGACAGAACAAGAAAATTCCACACTAACTACAGAAGAAATTACAGAAACAATCAAACACACACACAACTGGAAATGTCCTGGAATAGACAATATACAAAACTTCTGGTACAAACAGTTTACCACCACACACGAAGCACTTACACACCAAATCAACAAAGCCATTCTACAACCACACACATTTCCCACTTTCCTAACACAAGGAATAACATACGTTAAACCCAAAAGCTCAGACACCACAAACCCTTCAAACTACCGACCATCACCTGTCTTCCAACCCTATACAAGATCATCACAGCCGCAATTTCCAAGAAAATAGAACAACACCTAACAGACAACAATATTATCACAGAAGAGCAGAAGGGATGCAGGAAAAATAGTCGAGGATGCAAAGAGCAGCTGATCATAGATAGCGTGATTATGGGACAAACCAGAAAAGAACACAGAAACCTTCACATCGGTTACATAGACTATAAAAAAGCCTTCGACTCCATACCCCACAGCTGGTTAATCAGAGCCCTAGAAATCTATAAAATCAACCAACACCTCAGGCAATTTCTAGCGCAAATTATGAAAACATGGAAAACCAAAATACGCCTAGAAACACAAACCGAACGCATCCAAACAGAAGAGCTGTGCATCAGACGGGGTATATTTCAGGGAGACTCGCTCAGCGCTCTAAGGTTTTGCCTCTGTCTCAATCCACTCTCAAATATACTAAACAGAACAGAGCATGGCTTCAATATCAGACACCAAAAAGTGAATCAACATAAAATAAACCACCTCTTATATATGGTTGACATAAAACTCTACGCTGCCACAAAAACACAGCTGAAAGAACTCCTCAAAATCACAGAAATATTCACCTTAGATGTCAATATGGAATTTGGTATAAGTAAATGCAAAGTGCTCCACATCAACAAAGGCCAATGGAAGTACCACCATGAGACAGAAATCATCAACAATGAAACACTCGATAACATGTTTGACAAAGAAACATATAAATATCTAGGCTTCCAACAAAGCACCAAACTCAACCATACTCACATCAAAACAGAGCTCAGAACCGAATTCAAGAACAGACTGACGAAACTTTTACAAACAAAACTCAACTCCAAATATCTCACTAAAGCCATCAACACGTTCGCTATACCTATACTCACATATTCATTTGGTATCATCAAATGGTCACAAACAGACTTAGAAAATATTCACATCCTTATACGGTCTCAATTCACCAAATACAGGAAATTACACCCCAACGCATGCAAAGAAAGACTTACCATCGAGAGGAAGGCAGGAGGAAGAGGAATTATAGACATCAGATCATTACACACAAAACAAATACAAGCACTTAGGAAATTCTTTCACACCAAGCAAACCAGCCTCCACACAGCAATAGTCAAAGCAGACAAAAACTATACCCCACTCGACTTATCCCGGGTAGACCACCCAGCAGATACACACAGTCACATCCAATTACAACAGGAAAAGATGAAAACGTGGTCAGAAAAAACACTCCACGGAAAACACAGATACCACATAGAACAAGACCACGTAAATAAAAAACAATCATACACCTGGTTACGGGATGGGCAGCTATTCCCGGAAACAGAAGGCTTCTTACTTGCCATCCAGGATAAAGTCATATTAACCAGAAACTACCAAAAGCATATCATCAAAGACCCAACTATTACAGAAGACAGATACAGAAAATGCCACCAGCAGAAAGAAACGATTGAACACATAACAAGCGGATGTAAAATATTAGCCGGTACGGAATACACAGCCAGACATGACTCAGCGGCAAAAGTAGTTCACCAAGCACTAGCCACCACATACAAGCTCATAGAAAACACAGATCCCTACTACAAATACACACCAACATCCGTACTTGACAATAAAGATTACAAACTCTACTGGGACATCAGTATCCATACAGATAAAACAGTCTCCGCCAATAGACCAGATATTACTTTTCAGTGCAAAAAAGAAAAAGTCACCTATCTAATTGACATAGCTGTCCCCAACGACACAAACATCCAAACGAAATACACAGAAAAAATTTCCAAATACACAGACCTTGCAACGGAAATAAAAAGGCTATGGAAACAAGAAAAAGTTATCATTGTCCCCCTCATTATATCAGCCACAGGCCTTACACCAACAACATTCACACCACACTTAGTACAATTAGGACTCAACACAAACATACACAAAAACATTCAGAAGTCAGTGATTTTGAAAACATGTAACATTGTCAGGTCATTCCTTAATACACAATGGTAATGCGTTTGTGCTGACTTGGTTTGCGCCCGTCAGCCAAACATGGAACCACATTGACCAAATGTGAGAAAGAAGAACTTTTTTATAATAATAATATTGACCAAATGTGAGAAAGAAGAACTTTTTGTAATAATAATAAAGACAACAGCAGACCAATAAAAGAAGCATCGGGCGAGCGACGTAACGGTCGAGGACGTCGCGGGAAATGGCAGCTCGACCAAAACGATGAAGACCGGGCAACCGAAAATGGACCTGCCAAAAGTGTTATGCCGGCGAGTAAGCCGACACCCACCAGGCGGGAAAGTCACAGCAATGCATGAGTTGCACCACAGGAATCAATGAACACGCCATGCGTTGCTGTAATGAAATCACACCTGACAAAGAAATCACTGACAAGAGAATCACTCGCCGCTTGGACCCATCACCACCAATCCCAAGCGCAACCGACGTAGATGCGGGACAAATACAGCCACCAAAGCTAGGCCAAACCGCATATGTTTTGCAAGGACAACATGCAACTACCAAGGCTGGCAAACCAAGACAGCGGTTAAAGTGGACAGATGAAATGAATAGAACAGTGATGCGCTGTTACTACACCGCCACCAAACTAGAAACAGTGACATCAGGCTACAGACTGGAACTACACAGACTTTTCTTGACTGTATATCCACATCTGCAATTACTTGTTACAGAAATTATATCAGCCACAGGCCTTACACCAACAACCTTCACACCACACTTAGTACAATTAGGACTCAACACAAACATACACAAAAACATTCAGAAGTCAGTGATTTTGAAAACATGTAACATTGTCAGGTCATTCCTTAACACACAATGGTAATGCGTTTGCGCTGACTTGGTTTGCGCCCGTCAGCCAAACATGAAACCACATTGACCAAATGTGAGAAAGAAAAACTTTTTTGTAATAATAATAATAATAATAAACAATATACAAACTCATAGAAAATACAGATCCCTACTACAATACACACCAACATCCGTACTTGAAAATAAAGATTACAAACTCTACTGGGACATCAGTATCCATACAGATAAAACAGTCTCCGCCAATAGACCCGATATTACTTTTCAGCGCAAAAAAGAAAAAGTCACCTATCTAATTGACATAGCTGTCCCCAACGATACAAACATCCAAACGAAATACTCAGAAAAAATTTCCAAATACACAGACCTTGCAACGGAAATAAAAAGGCTATGGAAACAAGAAAAAGTCATCATTGTCCCCCTCATTATATCAGCCACAGGCCTTACACCAACAACATTCACACCACACTTAGTACAGTTAGGACTCAACACAAACATACACAAAAACATTCAGAAGTCAGTGATTTTGAAAACATGTAACATTGTCAGGTCATTCCTTAATACGGAATGGTAATAGCGTTTGTGCTGACTTGGTTTGCGCCCGTCAGCCAAACATGGAACCACATTGACCAAATGTGAGAAAGAAAAACAAAAAAAATTATCATAATAATAATAATAATTGACGATGGCCAGTAGACGTCTTCTATTTCTCGATGCCCCAATATTCTCTCCTTATTAATCAATTAATAATGAACGAGAAAACACACGTCGCGCATTGGCATCTTTGATTTTCTCTCACGTTTCCATGCGCGGCAAATGCCTCTTTGGCTTTAGGGGAAAGCCTCGCGCTGCTAAATGCGAGCTCAATGCCAGGAGCGCTACACCTCGGCTGGTAGATCCTCACGCTATTCATCTAGTTAGGAACTGGCGAGCGCGAGGTTGACGGTTTCGTATTTCTGCAAGTGGCCAGCGACGATTGGTGAGAGGACGCCACCGTCGACGCACGGTGTGCTCTCTCGCTCCCACTCACAAACACTCCGTGTCGTGTTGTCTCTGTCTAATAGCCGAAGGTAGCCGACGACATCCGAGCGCTCAAGCCGAGTGGAGTTACTGGAGTCGGTGGAGTCAAACTTTTGTATTCTGTCCTATGCGCCGACGGTCTGCGACACAAATCTAAAGAAATATGTTCACGGTGAATAGCTCTGTGACAAGAAATTAACCTCCTTTGTATCCGATTACACCAAACGCTAACATCCTGATCCGAAAAATTATCAAATAATACTTTTTTTAAGATTTTGAAATGAAGTAATGAGAATATTAGCTTTCGTTATGGCTTCCATAATAACAGTAATTTACAAAATATAGGGTTAGACTCACCTCTTAATATTACTGCGATAGTTCAATCTTGAACAGCGTGATTGGATTCCGTTTTCCAACGTCCTTTGTACCCAGGAAAACTACGGAGTATTTACCGCAAACAAAATCGACTAGGTTTGGTCTAATGATGTCAGTAACTCGTTTTGGTAAAAACACAACTTTTTCTCCCAAGTCCAACAAGATGGACTTGCCAAAACGGGTGTCGGTCTCCTTCGCACTGAGGATTGGATGGATTTGGTTAATTGGAAGGTCCTTTAGACTCACCACCGGCTTCTGCTCTGCAACACAGACGGAATTGATTATTGATAGATCCATCTAAAAATATAATAAGAACTAATCAGTCAATGTAATTTTTTTCTCTCTATTTTTAAAATAAAAAACTATGCAAGCAGAAATGATTAATGATAGATCCAATCTAAAATATATTAATAACAAAAATAAATAATCAGACATTGACATTTCTCTCTTTACTTTAAATAAAACTGTTACTTACATTTTCGAATTTTCACTAGACCACACACGCAAAAGAACGTCACGGCTCACGCAGCCTTAAAATACAGCGCGAGAGTTGGTAATTAAATAATATCACTTCAAGTGTAATGTGTAT
>JAHKBH010002966.1:0-10406 GCA_019049505.1 Pachyrhynchus sulphureomaculatus
TGGAATTCACCTTGAAAATATCTACAGGATTTTCAGATATGTACCGTGTATCCGGTTCTAGGACAATTTTACCAAACCCCAATAGTTTTCCTACAGAATTTTCTTGAGTAAAATCAATTTTTACTGTACATTTAATTTCACACTTGAGAGTATTCAAGTTTGCACTAAGAAATAATTTCCGTTTATCTTCTTCCTTGGACTGTAGGCTTATTTGTTCGAGTAAATATTTGTATATATCTCTAAGTTCGTACGATCCTTCTGGTTAAAACAATCTTATTGTTGTCTTTTCCATAGTGAAAGGTATTATTGGTTTTGTCAACATTTGGTATTGAATAGTAACTGGCAAAATTAATCAACCCCAAAACAAACTCTTCGTTTTCGTTTAATACAATAGGAGGATAAATATTTGCTGTCAATATAGATTCATTTCCTGACAAGGTAAATGTGTAGGACATTTTTTGTTGAATATTAGTTCTAATCAGTTCAAAATAATATAAATAACTAACACAATATCTATTTGTAAATTGCTTTTATTTTAAACATACAGGATTATACAGAAAGTTTAAACATAAATGACCACAAATAATAGAATTATAAGACTGATAAGAAGCATGATTATAATATATAGTACTTGGTTCCTTGGATTGAAAATACAGTTGTGTTTCGATTGGTGGTAACAAATTTCCAAAACTATCAAAATAATAAATGATTGATCCATATTTTTTGTAAGCAGTCCAATGAGTACCAGAACCAGAATCGTTATCCAAATTAATAACTCCTGATTCATATTCATAAATTTTTCTAGGTAACCTATCCTTCATAAAGACTCCTCGAAAATGGGGAATTTTCAACTTTTTTGCATACATTTCCATTTCGATATTCGTTAAAGCCCGATTGGGTAATGTTATTGGTATTTTCGGTGAGGAGGAAGACGATGATGAAAAAACAGTCCCATTCCAGTTTTATAGGGTCTTAAATAGAGACCTTTCCCCATAGCAATTGATTCCATTGTTTTATTATGACGTTGACTTTCATGTAATTGTTGTTTAGCTGATCGAGCATCATTAACGGCCTTTGCTATTCCTGCTGCTCCTCCACTCAAAGCCCCTAAGGCACTAAGACCTGCAAATATAGGTATTAAGGGTTAAAAATTCCTCCAGTTTTAGGAATTTTAATAACCCGAGGTGTGTGTTGATTTTTCCTTTTTTTTTCATTTTTAACCGTTTTAATTGCAATATTAAGCGCACTGTTTATACTTGTAGGCTTTACTTTTAAAATATTCCTCTTTATTTTCTTTGCCACAGATTGAAAACTTAATCTTTTTCTTATTTTTCCTTCTTATTTGTTTTTTACGTTTTCCTCCCCCTTTGTCTCTTTTTAGATTTAATCTCTTTTCTTTTCCTACGATTACGACTATTACTGACTGCCATAATAATAAGTGTTCCCTTTGGTTGAAAGGTTTGTAATGAACTAAACTATAATTAATAAGACTTTCCTATATAACTGTATTTATAATTTAAATTTTTTACTATAATCCTCATCAAATTCTTCTTCACTGCTAATACTATCACGTTTTCGTTTTTGACTAGTACTAGTATCCATATCCATGTCAAATGTAGGAGTACTAGTAGTAGGTGGTTCTTCTGAAATATTTAATTTACGTTTTCGACTCTGCTTTTGTTGTTTTTGTTGTCGTCGTTGTTTAATATCTCGCTTAAGTCTCTTTTCTAACAATTTTACATCTGCTTCTTGAATATTATTATTATTATCAAGTTTCCTCTTTCTGTTACTACGTGGTACTTCTGTGGTATTTGATAATTTATTTGCTGCTATCCTTTCCCTAATTTTTCTTTCGTGATAATTATAAATTGGTTTTTCTTTTTCATCCTCGTATTCATCCTCATCTTCACTATTATCTATTTGAGGTTTCTTATTCTTAATAGTTTTCTTAATAGTTTTCGTTTTAGTAGTAGCTGATTTATTTTTAGTAGTAGTAGCTGATTTATTTTTAGGAGCTTTTATTTTCTTCTCAGCTTTAACCTTTTGTGGATCGGGTTTGGTAAATTATTGATCTTTTCTAACAACGTTTCCATTTTTGTTAAATAATTTTGGGTTGATTTTACACTTTGCTTAATAATACCTGTGGTTTGTTTAATGTTCTTCTTCGTTTCATTCATAATATACTGATTAGTTTTATCATTCTCATTTATTTTATCTTGTTTACTATCCCTTCCTTTTCTATTATAACCCATACCTAACTTAAGTTTACTGTCCATGGCAGCAGATACATACCTATAGCTGCAATTTTTTCCTTCCAAGATGCATCCTGTGCATTAATTCGAGTTAAAGCATTTTTAAGTAAAATTTTATCAGCCTGATGACGATCAGATAAGGCAGTATAATTTGAATAGGCTATATCATGCTCTCTACAAGCTTCATCGAGAGGATTAATGCCTTTTTCACCACGAGCTAGACGTTCTTGTAGTTTTGTACCAGGTCCACAAAATTGATAACCCGGTAAATGTACTTCAAATGGAAGTTTATTTATAACAGTATTTAAAAGTCCACTCCCTTGAAATGTACTGTCACTAGAATAGTATTTCATTTTCGAAAACAAACTATATACTAACTATAAATTTAACAAACATCCTATTTTATACTTATTTCTATTCTAACTTTGAATGTGTTGTGTAAAATGAAGAGAATTGTTCAACAAAAAACTAAACTAAAAGTTGAAAATCACGATTTACAAGAATTTAAGAACAATGTTAAACATAGTATCTTATTACCCTCTACGATGCGATGTATTATTTCAGGTCCTAGTAATTGTGGAAAAACTTCAACTATGTTAAGTCTTCTTGAACATCCGAATGGTTTAAAATTTGAGAATGTTTACCTGTATTCGAAATCGTTATATCAACCTAAATATATTTATTTGGAACAATTATTAAAACCTGTCAAGGGAATAGGATATTTCGCCTTCGATAACAGTGAACAAATAATAACACCGTCAGAGGCAAAACGTAATTCTGTATTTATATTCGATGATGTAGCCTGTGACAAACAAGATGTAATACGAGAGTACTTTAGTATGGGTCGTCACAACAACATTGACTGTTTTTATTTGTGTCAAACCTATGCAAAAATCCCTAAACATTTAATACGAGACAATGCCAATGTACTTATTTTATTCAAACAGGATGATTTAAATTTACGACATGTCTATTCCGATCATGTTGGTACCGATATGTCATTTGAACGTTTTAAAAAGATCTGTTCTTTTTGTTGGAATAAAACATTTGGATTCTTATCACTTTTTAAGGACAACAAAATTGATGAAGGAAGATATCGTTATGGTTTGGACAGTTATATATATATTTAAATTGATGTTCATATACAATTAATATTCACTTAAACGTCTTTCAAACAAGATGGCTAACAGGAAGAATACAAGCTCAAGTAAAAAGAGTGTTAAACAAAAATTAACACACAAACGAAGAGATATCAAAAATAAATTAAATCTTTTAAAACATGATCAAATTGCACATGAAACTTTATTTCAACCAATAACGAAACATTTACAAAATATTGAAAATAAATTGGATCCAAAAAAATATGAAATACCAACAACAAAAACTCTTGAAGCACCTCCTGAGGTAAATATAAAATCTGAAGAATCTGATTATGAAGATGATGAGTATGAAGGAGATGAATATGATGATGATGAACTGGAAGAAACTGATAAAGATTCGATAGCATCTGAACCCATCCCGACAACTTACACCGATACACCTAGAGGAATGATGGCAATTAAACCACCTATGTCAGCAGCAGCACCTATCAAGAGAAAATTGCATTTTACTACAACATCTAAGCCATACAGTTTAAGAAAACATCTCGTTAAAGATATTCAAAAGGAACATTTCGATGAGGAAGCCAAAAGACAAAAAAATTGCGAAGATCAATTAAATAAAACCATAGAAGAGAAATCCTTATCAGATTATTATGAACAATATAATCCTTTACCTGCAAAATATATTAAAATGTATCTTAAGAATCCGAAAGGTAAAGGTGATTCTGAGGGAAAATTTAGAGTAAAATTTGATAAAGACATTGAACGATTTTCAATAGGTAATCAAACTATTAATTTCGATGGACCGATCTCATAATTGGATCTAAAAAAATATAGAGGTACCAATGGTTTATATGGACTACTTTTTAATAGAAATCCACCAAATAAATATACTAAAAATGATGCTAAACATTATGCTGAAATTCTATCTGATTCAAGTGCAATAAGAGATATTAAAACTATACAACATAGCAAATTTAAGAAAATTATTAAAACCAAATTTAAATAAAATAGAAACAGATTCGGAAGACGAAGAAGAATCAGACAACTCTGAAAGAGTAGGACATGGTATGTTTATGAAAGTTACAAATAAATCCAATCGATTATGTTATACTGGGATGATCCAAATGAGTTGGTTGAACGACTAAAATTATTAGTTGCCTCTGAAACAGCTGGCAATACAAGTCACACAAACGAGATCAACTCTATTATTGAAGAATTACGTGAAGCTAATATTATCGAATAATGTCCAACTATACAACTAAAGTAAAGAAACAAATTGTTGAAGAAATTCATAGACCTGCAAGGAAAAATTTTAAACGTAGAAGAGTCATTTTAAAATCACTTTTAGATCTAATGCAAGCCGATTTGGTAGAAATGCGAGAATTTGAAAAAGAAAATAAAGGATTTAAATACATATTAGTTGTAATTAATTGTTTTTCCAAATACGTATGGGCCTATCCATTAAAAACAAAAACATCTAATGAAGTAGCACATGCTCTTGAAAATGTTTTTAAACAACAGATTCCAATCAATTTGTGTACAGATTCTGGTGGAGAATTTACGGGAAAGGAAGTACAAAACCTTTTTGAAAAAATATAATATTTTACATTATGTCGTTTACAGTGAAAAGAAGGCATCAATTGTGGAACGTGTTAACAGAACCCTTAAGAGTATGATGTGGAAAGAATTTAGTATTCAAGGATCCTATAAGTGGGTTAAATTACTACCGAAAATCATCCATATTTATAATAATAAAAAACATAGAACTATAGGTCTAAAACCTAGTGAGGTAACTAAAAAACATGAAAAATTTCTACTTGACACGGTTTATAATAACATAAAGATGACTACACTTCAAACGAAAATATAAAGTAGGAGATCATGTACGCATTTCAAAACTTAGAGGTGTTTTTGACAAACATTACAAACCAAATTGGTCTACGGAAATATTTACTATTAAAAAGGTACAATATACAAACCCCGTTACGTATTTACTTCAAGATGAACAAAATCAAGACATTAAAGGTGGATTTTATGAACTCCAACTGCAAAAAGTTAAATATCCAGATATTTATTTAGTTGAAAAAGTAATAAAACGACAAGGAAATAAAGTACTTGTAAAATGGTTAGGTTTTGATAATAAACACAATAGTTGGATCGATAAAACTAATGTTCAGTAATAAGTAGTAGTAGTAGGAATATTTTTTCTATATAAGATTGAGATTTATCTAACAAAACTTAGTTCAATAACAGGTGTCTGAGATAAAACTAACATTAAAAATGCCAGTTGTTGTACGAATAAAATGTTCCAAATGTAGAGGAGAAACAGATCTGTATAATGAAAGATGTTTGGCATGTGATTCTAAAAAGATTTTCAAATTAATGGATGGTGCAAAACACATGCCATCAAGGTATATTACCAGTAAAGAACAACAAGGAAATGCCAGAGAAGCCAACGAAAGACAAGGAAACAGATGATTTGAATGAATTATATTAAACAATATAAATTTATGTATAGTAACATTTTGTAACATTTTGCATTTTAGAATTTATTAATATATTTCTCCATGTACTCATACTTGTGTTTTATTCTCCTCTCATATTATATTTAACGTTCCCACAACGAGTCAGAGGCGAGGCTAGGCTCATCTCATTTTTAACAAATATTTTACTAAGATTTACAATCCAAACGAGGACAAACTCGTTTTAAATTTACTTAGGCTCATTTCATATCACTATAATAACTTGAGAACAAACAACAACTTTTGCCTTTACATTTAACTTTCCCACAGCCAAATAAATTTCTTGCTCTTTCAATTATTTGCATGGAATTTTCCTATTAATACAACTTTTTGCTATTTCTTACATTCTCACATACATTCACTCATCTCTTATCAACTATTTTTGACCTCTCTTATCTACTTTGCTGACCTAACGAGCCACTTGTTTACTCAATTTTACTTACAAAAAGTACCATGAATCACACATTATTCATACTTTTTGTTTACATTTTGCCTTATCTCACACATTTTTACAGACTTACGGCGCCACTTGTTTACTTTTTCAAGCTTTTTTACCGACTTTTAGACGCCAAACAACTTTATAGGGGAACATTTAACAAATTTTACATCAAATATACTACCTAATAAGGTCTTTTTGCTCACATTTACTACTAAAATATTACTTATTGATCCACTTTTACACAACGAGCCTCCACACAACTTCTCCTCTAACAGAAGTTTACAAAGTTTTTAATGAAGTTAAGATACCCTGTTTCCACATCTACTGGACTTGTTACGTCATTGACGATCACTTCTTGCAGACTATCTACCTCTAGAAAGACATTTTCAAACATCTAAACTTGACAAAAAGGCACTGTTCAACAGCCACTGGACAAATTTTAACTCATTGACGACTACTTCTTGCACTTTCTTAACTAATAAGCTTACACATATTCACATCTAACATTAAAACATCTCTTAGACAAATTTTATTTTACCAAAAAGGCACTGATTCAACATCCACTGGACAATTTACGTCATTGACGACTACTTCTTGCACACTTCTTCTCATACACACTTACACCTATTCCCATCTATTTACACCTATCTTACACCTATTTACCTCTAATTTTACACCTTTTAGACAACTTATATTGCCAAAGAGGCACTGATTCAACATCCACTGGACAATTTACGTCATTGACAACACTTCTTGTACAAATTTCAACTTTGCAGACTTTTCACATATTATTCACCAATCCTTTTTTATGTCATCCCAACAATTGCATTCTCTATTACGAATCCTATTTGGCTAAGTAGGTTAAGTCCCCCGTTTTTGCAGTATTGAAACCAACATATGCAGGTTCTAATCCTACTACAGACATGACTTTTTTTAACTTATTTCATTTAATACACAACATTTAACACACATTTATTCTAAGTCCTCAAGGTCTTTCAATGACAAAAAGGCACTGAACTACATCCACTGGACAAATTACCTCATTGACGACTACTTCTTGCACACTTCTTCTCATACACACTTACACCTATTCCCATCTATTTACACCTATCTTACACCTATTTACCTCTAATTTTACACCTTTTAGACAACTTATATTGCCAAAGAGGCACTGATTCAACATCCACTGGACAATTTACGTCATTGACAACACTTCTTGTACAAATTTCAACTTTGCAGACTTTTCACATATTATTCACCAATCCTTTTTTATGTCATCCCAACAATTGCATTCTCTATTACGAATCCTATTTGGCTAAGTAGGTTAAGTCCCCCGTTTTTGCAGTATTGAAACCAACATATGCAGGTTCTAATCCTACTACAGACATGACTTTTTTTAACTTATTTCATTTAATACACAACATTTAACACACATTTATTCTAAGTCCTCAAGGTCTTTCAATGACAAAAAGGCACTGAACTACATCCACTGGACAAATTACCTCATTGAACACTTCTTCAGATATTACAGGTAAATTACAGGTAAATTACAGGTATACAGGTATACAGGTAAACAGGTAATTAGGTGACAACAGGTAAACAGGTATACACTTCTTCAAGAGGTTCAGGAAATATGCCAAAAGGGCACTGTTCAACAACCACTGGACTGTGACGTCATTGACGACTACTTCTTCGGCTTTCAGGTAGGTAGAAAGGTCAAAGGTCAAGAAAAACGTAACTAATTCACTTATGCGGACGAAGAACGACCTTCTTTGACCCAACTTCCAGAAGACATCACCCAAATGACTTTCAGCTCCTGAATTCACTTCTTCGGCTAGTGGTCAAGGTCGGGTAAAAAAGTGGCCATCGAGGTGTGCCAGAACCCCGCTTGTTATACTACTTGGGTGGTGGTATGGGGGATTTAGCGAAATTTTTACTAACTGACCCTAGCGACTGCCCAAAAGGACCTGGAATTGTTGGGACAAGCGAGAAGTTTGTTTCTAATTCGCTGATTGTGTGCCTCCTTGGTTTCGTCAATAATTCCTTTGTATCTGTTCCAGGCACCAAGAAAGGTGTATGGTAAGATACTCGATGTCGAAAGCAGTTTATAGTCGGAAGAACCTAATGGTGGATTTACGGTGACCCTGTAAATCTCCGGATTGGTGGTTAAAAACAGATCAAAAAGACTGGCGAACTCTCCGTCTCCATCAGAGATCCGTGTTGATTCGTCAATAAGCTGAGTTAAGCCATAACTGATTGAGAATGATTCAGCTTCACGACCTTGTTCATAGGTAGTGTTTCAATATTTAAGCCAGTTGATATTGAGAACAGTAAAGTCGCCCAGGATGGCAATTTGGGCACTTGGATAGTTAGTTTGTAAATTATCGATGGTGTCTGCAAGAGAAGCGAAAAGTGTTCTAAAGTTGATATCACTTGGTGGTCGTTAGAGGATACCCAGTTTGGGGCTCCAGGGCCACTTCTCGTTGGCAAGAGAGGTCGCGTCTAACAAAAAGGCAGATTCCAAAGTTACGCCTAAATCGGGAATAGAAGCCGTACTCAGGATAAAGATGATTGAATGATTAAAATTTGAAATTAATTTTTAGGTAAAATTGTATTTAAACAGATTTTGAACCACCTACTAAATTTATATATATGTATATATATATATACATATATGTATATATATATATATATATATATATATATATATATATATATATATATATATACATATATATATATATATATATATATATATATATACTTAAAAAAAATTCAGATTTACATAATATATGATGGACATGATAGATAAGTACAGTTTTCAAGCAGTTGAGGAGTTTAGGTATATTTTGATCTATGGTACAAGTAAACACCATTTCCGCCTTTCCTCCTATTTAAATATCTGTTAAATAATAGCTTTCAATGATTTATTTCTTCTCTCCAGCTCTCTCTTGCCCAACAAAAATTTGTTTATCATATTATTCTCTCTAACACCCTTCTTTCTTTGCATTAGTTTGCATTTTTCCTGTTATTACATTAAGCGTATCCTCATTAATTTCTAATTATTTTCTTCCTAAAAACTTTTTAAGATTTCTTATTTTTTACATCAGGTTATAGACTAGTATATTGTTGACCTAGTAACTTTTGAACTCTAAACACATATTGGTATTAAGTTTAGCAGTACTATCAGGCTGTTAGTGTAAAAATGCATCATGCAATTTTAATATCTTAATTCAATTAAACTAAATCTCTACATTATAAACATAAAAATATATGACCTGCTAATAATTGTTCATAATATATATAACAGACTGATATGTGGGCAATAAAATATATATCTAAATATTTTATTTAGAATAATATAATCATTTTAATTATCCTGTAATAATTTTATATATTATATGAGTCTGCTCAGTATATATCACCACTACACACCAAACACTTTATTTTTGTATTCGACACGTTAACCATGTTAGCTTCATCAGGAGCGATGAATGACTATATATATATATATATATATATATATATATATATATATATATATATATATATATATATATATACATACATATATATATATATATATATATATATATATAATATATATATATATATATTATATATATATATATATATATATATACATTTTATGCCCACACATCAGTCTGTTATATATATTATGAACAATTATTAGTTGAGTCGTATATTTATAATATAGAGGTTCAGTTTAATTGAATTAAGATAATAAATTCCACGATGCATTTTTACATAGCTATCGCCTCTTCGCTACACTTTTAAGGTATAAGAAATGTACTTTACTTAGGTAAGATATGTTTTTTTATACTAGATATAGCTAAGTAAATTTTCCTCACGTATTTATTCTTCAGAGAATTATTACATTTTACATATTTTTCTCTTAATTTACAAAAAAAAGAATAATTTACGGCGACGGGCTTTTAGAGGCAAATTATATATAGAGTGTTCGACTTATGAAACTCTTAATTTAATTAAAACATTTTTTCAAACATTCTTCTAGTATATTCTAATACTCTCTCACACTATTTCGAAGAGTCATTTACTGCTGAAACTG
>JAHKBH010002969.1:2500-10000 GCA_019049505.1 Pachyrhynchus sulphureomaculatus
CATCACAGCAGGACTGAAAAAGAGTAAGTCAACAAAACTCCCTCCAATAGACTTATTGAAGAGCAGTGCATTAACAGCAATGTATAACAGACAAAAAAGTGAAGTGTAAAACACGATGTCTCGCCTTCGGGGGTTGTAAAAGTTTAAAGTTTAAAAGTAACAACTACTATTTAGGCTAGAATTTTTTGGTATAACTGTAAAGGTTAGAACTTTTTATTTTCATTTTTAAAAACATGAATAAATTTTTTTTTGTTGATTAAAGCTAGTGTCTCACTGAATAGTTATTTTTCTTTTCAGGATCAGTTGTGCTAGACTAATTTCTTTTTAGTAATATCCATAAAACACTTCAGTTTTTTCTCATTTTTCTTAGCTGAAGTTAAATCCTTTCTATTTTAAAATGAGTGGTGCCCAAAAAAAAGTCGTACAACTGAGGTTTCTTTAAAAATAGAATTAAATTCCAAAAAGACGTACAAAAATTATCTCTTACCCATATCTCTCCACCAAGGAAAACTGAGCTAGTATTTCTTTAATTTCTTTAGTTCTTTTAAAATCAGGTTTCACTCAATTCATTATCAGAAATTAAAGCGGGGCTGCAAGAAAATTGTGCTCAAGCTTGGGGCGTCCAGTATTTAAAAATGTTACAAAATGACGCAGTCTACATGGGGCGAAAAATAAAGCAAAATTAGCACACCTTACAAAATTGCGCTCAAGCGTGGGACAAACAACTTCTCACAGGGTACGGAAAAAGATGCCTCAAACTGAGGACAGTTTAGCATGTCATAAAAGGACGTCACAATAAAAATAGCGCTGTCAACGCGGGGCTTTTGGAATTTTATTTTTTTAAAAAAAGGGTTCAGTGTACTAGCTTTCGAACAAAATAAAAGCTCTAACTTTGCAGATATTTTTATTTCATAATATTTATTAAACGAAACTACACTATAGCAGTAAGACAAAAGCAGGGAATTTGTAGAATTTTTTTTTTCAATTTATCTGATATAGATATTTGAATTTTGTTGTTGACTCTAAGATAAGAGATTCCTACTTTTTTCTTAAAAGCTGACTTTATAATTCAGATTAGCAGATGTGTTGGTCGACTTTAATTTTGCATTGTTGATTTATTTTGCGGATAACCGAACAAAAAACTGTTCTTTTTTCTCACCTATATTTTGCATGAATATTAAAAATACTTTGCTGATATACGAAACGATATTTAGAGATTTTTTTATAGGAAATTCTTAAGATATCTTGATAAAAGGATTTTAATACGAGGCAATACTTAGAAATTTTTTTTGAAATTGTTGAAGATTTTTTTTAAAGTTTGGTAAAGAAGTTTACATATTTTAAGTGCCTTCACGTATTTTTTATTTAGACTATTGGGAGCACAGGAGAAATATTTTTATGATTTTTTAAACAATTCTTTTAAATTGTATTCATTTATCATGGAAGCTTTAAATTTTAAAGTCAATCACTTACTGGAAAATGAATTCGACTATGAACTGAAAATCCGTCGTACTTTCTCAGAACGTCCGGTCGCGGATAAAAGAAAGATTCTAACTAGGATCTTAAGTAAAGAAATACTCCAATAAATCAGATTGGACTAAATAGTTACAAAAAGTTTCTGATTTTTTTAAAAGTCTAATAAAAATTCTCCTTCTTAAGTTTAAAACTCCTGTTTCTCCAAATGGTCACATGTCTCCTTTATTCGTGCATAAATATTTAGATAACAGACCGCATATCAAGATAAATCTATTAGGTGCCCATTTCTCGGCTTTACTTGACTCTGGTGCAAATGCCTCCGTTGTAGGTCAGAATGGTATTAAGATTTTAAGTCGTTTAAGTATAAAAATATGCCACGTCAAAAATAGAAGTGTTACCACTGCAGATGGCAGCCGTCTAAAAGTTTTAGGTACGGTTGAGTTGCCGCTAGCCTGCAATGGTCATTATTTAGTAATCTCTGCTCTAGTAGTACCTTCTCTATCACATACTTTGGTTCTAGGATGTGATTTTGCACAAAAATTCGGAATTTTAGTAAATTTTAAAAATAATTCGTGGTATCCACAGTCCCTAGAAGTCAATTCTCAAACAAGTTTTAAAGATTGTTATTCAGAAAGTTCCTTAGAAAACCTTTTCTCGCGTCTATGTACCCTAGATGATCTCTCGCGGACGGAACGCTTAAAAGCAGAAAAAGTAATAAGCTCTTTCAATGAAATAAGTAGTAAAGATAGGTTAGGCCGAACGAATAAAATCAAGATGTCTATAGATACGGCTGATGCCAGTCCTGTAAAGACAAGGCCCTTCGCCATGTCTCCTTATATGTCAAAAGTATTAAATAAAGAGTTAGACGAAATGTTGAAACTCGGAGTGATTGAAGAATCAAACAGTCCTTGGTGTTCTCCAATCTTATTGGTGAAAAAGGCCGATGGACAGTATCGTCTGTGCTTTGACGGAAGAAAGCTCAACGAGGTCAGCAAATTTGATAAACTACCCATTACCGAACATCGACAGAATTTTGACATCACTCAGGAATGCTAAGTATGTATCTTCGATAGACCTTAGAAAGGCTTTCTGGCAAATTCCTTTAGACAAATCCTCTAAAGAAAAGACCGCTTTTGCAGTAGTAGGCCGAGGTCTATTTCAGTTCGTCACTATGCCGTTTGGTCTTAAGAACGCTGCTCAAACTCAGCAACGTTTAGTGGACGCCATATTTGGTCCGAAATATGAGCCACATATTTTTACCTATCTTGATGATATTTTAGTAACATCGGAAGACTTCGAATCGCATATTCGCTTACTTAAGGAAGTAAAAGATAAATTGAAAGAGGCCGGACTGACGATAAATTTGAGCAAATGTGATTTTTTTTTCAAAACTTCTCTAAAGTTTTTAGGCTATATTGTAGGCTCAAATTCCTTGCGTACCGATCCGGATAAAGTAGCAAGCATGGTTAATTATGCGAGACCTACTAATACTACGGAAGTTAAGCGCTTCGTAGGAATGTGTTCATGGTATAGACGTTTTATCGAGAATTTTTCTACCCTGTTGTCGCCTATTAATGATCTTTTGAAAGGACGAAAAAAAAGGACAATCGATAGATTGGACAAAGGCAGCCGAAGAATCTTTTATAAAGATTAAAGAACTATTGGTTTCAGCTCCCATTTTATCCCAACCAGACTTTTCCCAACAGTTTTATATTTCTAGTGATGCTTCTAATACTGGTTTAGGGGGCGTCCTAATACAGAAAATCAATGGTGAGGAAAGGGTGATAGCGTATGCCAGTAGAACTTTATCAAAGGCTGAACGTAACTATTCGGTTGTTGAAAAAGAATGTTTAGCAGTACTCTTTAACATCGAAAAGTTTCGACCTTACATAGAAGGTGTTCCTTTCACGGTCATAACAGATCATTATAGCTTATTGTGGCTTAATTCTATTAAAAACCCTAGTGGCAAACTAGCGCGTTGGGCGATTAGGCTGAGACAACACACGTTTACTTTAATTCATAGAAAAGGAGTCCACAATGTTATTCCTGACGCTTTGTCAAGAATCCCAGATCATACAGCGGACGAAAACAGTCTTAATGCACAGTTTGGCGTAAGAATTGATACAGTAGATGTAGATCGCATTGACCCATGGTACGACAATTTACGGCAGCAAATTAAAGAATCTCCTCAAAATTTTCCACAGTGGAAGGTGGAAAATGATTTCGTGTACAAATTTATCCCAAACCAGTTGCCTTTAAAAATTAATGTACCCGAGTGGAAAATACTAGTTCCTAAACCACAGAGAGAGGAAGTTATAGACATGTGTCACACTCCTCCTACTTCTGGTCATTTTGGCTTTTATAAAACTCTTCACAGGGTTCAGGAACAGTATTATTGGCCAAAAATGCGTTTTGATATCGTAAAGTTTGTGAGGACTTGTGAAGTATGTGGAGCGCAGAAATCTCCAAATACACTACCTATGGGACTGATGGGAAAAGAGAAAACGGTTAATTACCCTTTTCAAGTCATAGTAGCTGATCTAGTAGGCCCATTCCCACGTTCAAAAAAGGGAAATAAATGGCTTCTCGTGGTTTCTTGCTGGTTTACAAAGTATACCATGCTATTTCCTTTGAAAAGCTCTAAAGCTGGATATATAGAGAGAATTTTGGAAAATAATGTCTTTCTAATCCACGGTGTTCCATCGCTCTTGATATGCGATAACGGTACTCAGTTTACCTCTAAGAGTTTTAAGAGCTTGAGTGAAACTTATGGTTTTAACATCCGTTTTAATCCCGTGTACTCTCCCCAATGTAATTTTGTGGAACGTAATAACCGAACAGTCGGGACCGCTTTAAGAAGTTACGTGGATTCACATGACACTTGGGATAGCAATATTTCCAAAATCCAACAAGCGATAAATACCGCGAGACACGAAGTAACAGGGTTCACACCGTCTTTCTTAGTTTACGGCAGACATATACCTCTATCTGGATCATATTATAAAAACTTAGACTTGGATGTCAATGCTGACAGCGAAATAATTCCGGGTAACAGGGGCGCGTACGCCGAAAATTTAAAGGGTTTAAAAGATATTTTCACCGACGTACGTAGTAGGATACATAAGGCTTATGAGCGGAACAGTAAGTCTTACAACCTTAGAAAAAGGGATTTTTCCTTTAAGATAGGTGATCACGTTTGGCGAAAAAATAAAATTCTTTCCAGTGCAGCTGATAAATTCACATCTAAGTTGGTACCTAAGTATGTGCATTGCGTGATTAGAGAAAAGATTTCAGATTTAGTTTATGGTTTTAGTTAATTTAGATGGACTAAAATAGGACGTTGGCATATTAAAGACTTAAAACCATTCAACGGACCTAGCCCTAATGAAAGTTTGTCAGAAGAAGAATAATTTATATTTACATTATCTTAATTGCTTTAATTTATTTTTTTTGATGTTGCTCTGTAGAGGTGACGACCTCGTTTTTTTGACTGTTATAAAAGTTGAGCTGAGGATAGCTTACTTTTATAGTTTTTGCTAAGGTTTTGGGTACTGATCATATCCAAACTTAGGTTGATTGTAGTTGATGTTTAGCATCGACTCAGCTGTTGCGAGCTTGCGAAAGAGTCACACTCAGGATATATCATAAGACTGGTATGTCGGTGGTGGTCGCGGGATTTGATTTGCTTATGACCCCAAATAATATCCAGTTCTTGACACTTGGAAGCGAAATTTTGATTAGAGGCAATCCAAGGTGATCTTGAGTTAGGACAAGCGCAAGATGGAGCTCGAGTAGTGTGATGTAGAGTCAAAATTTTTAAGAGCAATTTCAAAGTTTGTTACCCGAGTGGGTATATTTTTATTACCTTAGTGGTATATGTTGGGTGCAATTAAGAGTAAATTGATTTTGGTTTATCCAGTAAGTCTAAGACTTGGATTATTTTGATTTAGATCTTCTTCTGAATTGACGAACTGAGGGTATATTCTATTCTTTTCAGAGCCGTTTAAACGTTACCTTTGAGTCACTAATTTTTTTAATTTTTTTTTGCATGGACTCATAGGCGTATGTTGAGTTTTTTTCGGTTTACTATCAGATTGATAGAAAATTGAAGTTCTGCAGGAGAACTAAAGGCTGATCATTTACAAGCGATGAGAGCAGAGTAAGACAGTATTTCACAAAGAAATGATCAAAATCTGATACCGAGATGAGAACCTTGTCAAGAGAGGCTAAGCGCAGTGAAGGAAGATTCCTAACCGAATTTTTAGATTTCCAAGAGGTAATCTAGAAGTTTGGGCTGACAGAAAACGGTTATGCCTGATACCTGTAGCAGTTTCTTCTAGAGGCTATTGTCTAGGGAGACGATTAACACCATGATCGAATATTTTAGCTGTCAACGATGTTTTCTTCTTGTTTCTGATTAAGCTGGGAAAGCTCTTGTCGTCTTCAAAAGTTTTGTTGCGTTGCCACCGGAAAATTGAGCAATTTTTGTTTCATGTAGCCTTTTTAAGCTCATTTTCGTTTTTTAAAATTTCGTTAGAAGCTTGGTTAAGTCAACCTTGTAAACCTTTTAGGTTGTATCCCATGAGTTATCTGTTTTTACAGGCTGTGATGCACCGGGTGCTAACAGATGCCGTTACGACGTTTGGCAGGGAGTTAGTCTTCCTGAGGAACAGACTGATTGGAAGGGTAGTCTATGGGGGGTGAACGTTTGACCTTTGGGACCTTTAAAGGTTTTGTTACCCAATGGTTATTTCTATTTGAACCAAAGGAGAGCCTAACTACTGTAGTCGACCTCAGCTCCAATTAGCCTATTAGTGGTGACAGGCTGTTGGCAGTAGTGTATTTCGGAACACCCTATTGATTAATTTTTTTTTGACTTATGGTGGTGTGGTAGACACCGTTTTAGTTTAGTGGATGCTATAATCTACTCCCTTTTGTTGGTGGACTCCAGGGTCACCAATTCTGTATTTTTTTGTCTCCACCATTCAGTATATCGTGGTGAAGTGTTTGTCTCCTGTTATGTGGGATGGATTGAATGTTTTTCGTTGTTGTTCTAGGGCGAGACCAGTACACGAGGGTTCTTCATGCAACTTGAAGAGGCGCAATGCTGGTTAAGTTTTATTTCTCTGTGTAGCCACCCTGAAGAATGACGGAGAGCGTTTTTTTCTGGCTCATGTTTCTAGTCAGATTTGTCACTTTGGTGCGATGTGCCGAAGATTTGATTAGCTTTTGCTAAGAGCTTTCACCAAGCTCAGTATGGAGTAATCATCACCTAGAGTTAGGATTTGAACTCCTGTATATATTTCTGTATATATTACTGTACATATTTCTGTATATATTTCGGTGTATGTTGGTTGCCTGAGGGCATGTGCTCAAAACGCGAGATTTTGAGTCGTTTTGCTTATGGACTCCTATATAGGATTATGACTTTAGGGAGGTCCTATTTCGAGACTTGCTGTCTCATATAGTTATATTGGGAATGTTTCCTTGAATGTTAGTTGTGCGCAGACTAATCATTCTGTTCTTAGTGAACATTGCTTTTTGAAGCAGGATCATTCAGTTTAGTGAATTTTAGCTTTTATAGCTATTCACGGTGTTTAGAGTGAATTTAGCTTTTGTAGCTATTCACTGCGCTTATAGTGATTTAGTTAGCTTTTATAGCTGCTCACTATGATCATGGCGAGTTTGTTCTTTTAGAACGCAGACTTTGTGTAGTCGAGGACTATTTACAGAGTGTTTTCTTGGCGAGGAGCCGAGCTTTTTCTGGTGATATACCAGAGTGTTTTCTTGGCGAGGAGCCGAGTTTTTTTTCTGGCGATATACCAGAGTGTTTTGTTGGCGATAAGCTGACGTGTTTTCTGGCGATCAACCAGAGCGTTTTCCCTAGCGATTTTAGCATGTCTAGATGTCTTAGGACGTCGACATTGCGATATAGAGTGCGATTATTTTCTGAGTGCGACTAGTAGTGATACTAGATTTAGAATGTCCTCTTAGCGATGAGCTAGAGCATGGATAGCGATTTTT
>JAHKBH010002970.1:0-17599 GCA_019049505.1 Pachyrhynchus sulphureomaculatus
TGAGCGTGCTCGTACAGTGCGTACACCCGAAAATATCGAAGCTGTGGCTGAGAGTGTGCGTGAGAATCCATCAACATCAAATCGTCATTCGTTCTCAAGAATTGAACATTTCAGGCACCAGTTTACGTCGAATTTTGCGAAAAGATCTCGGTATGACGCCTTACAAAGTTCAATTGGTTCAAGAGTTGAAGCCGCATGACCATCCGCTTCGTTTTCGCTTCGCTAGATGGGCCAACGAGAAAACTACACGATGATGTCGATTTTGCCAAAAAATCATCTTTTCGGATGAAGCTCATTTTCATCTTGGTGGGTACGTTAATAAGCAAAATAGCCGTATTTGGGGCTCAGAAAACCCACACGTGGTCTTACAGAAGCCAATGCACCCATTACGAGTGACTGTTTGGTGCGGCTTGTGGAGCGGAGGCATCATTGGCCCATATTTCTTTGAAAATGAGGACGGCGCAACCATTACGGTCAATGGAGACACCTATCGCACCATGATAACCGATTTTTTTGTGCCCGCTCTTCATGGTATTGATGTGAACGATGTTTGGTTTCAACAGGATGGTGCAACTTGCCACACATCTCATGCCACAATCGATTTATTGCGTCAAACGTTTGATGGCCGTTTAATTAGCCGAAATGGTGATGTCAATTGGCCGCCAAGAAGCTGCGATTTGACACCATTGGACTATGCTGCCGACAAAACCAGAGACAATTGAGCATTTGAAGGCCAACATTCGTGAAGCCATTGCCGAGATACGACCCCATAAACTCGAAAAAGTGCTCGAAAATTGGTCAGATCGAATGGGGTACTGTAAGGCCAGCCGCGGCAGCCATATGAATGAAATAATATTCCATCTCTAACCGGAACAATTGTACTTCACAACAAAAAAATAAATTTGGCAGAATTTCAAAACCGTTTTTGTTTTATTGCATTTTTAAATTTAAACTTTTAAATGGCCCACCCTATACAATGAAGTTAAATTTTGTTCTGAACCAATACCTCAATTTTGGACAATATCCCATAAAACCCTTTACAAACTTTAACACCGCAATTTTGCCCGTCTTTCGGAAGTTGTAATAGGCTTTAAAGCATCCTATTTTAATAGATGTAAATCACGACAACAATAAATTCAGGAAATTTCTCCAGTTTTTGCATATTATAAACAGCAAACTACTATTGAAGAAAAATTATAATTATTATTAAACTTTTTTTTTACAAACTTAAACGGGATGAGAATTAAACACTTTTTTTTATGGGTCTAGCACACGTGCTACAGGGAAGTCCCTAAAGCGCTCCAGGAGCGGCATGTGTGTGGAAAAAGCGATTCACGTTGTTCTTGAATCGCTGTAAATTGTACTCGGTGGGAAACATAGCCCTGGGCAAATTATTCCAAAGGGATGATGTTCTCCGTATAAAAGACTGCTTGAAAAGCGTTGTACGCGGAGGAAACAAGCTGAACCTCATACGGATGTGAAGTATTAGCGCGACGTGTATTTCTAACATGCACCGCTCTGGGAGGAATTAAGCGGGCTACATACTTCGAACACTTTCCATGAAAATACTTGTAGAACAGACTCAAGTCGCCAACCGTTCTTCGATGTTCCAGCGAATCAAGGCCGCCGGTCAGTTCCGGGTCTCCAATCAGATGAACAGCTCTTTTCTGAACATAATTTAACAGATGCAGTGTGTGTTTGGGAGCGGAGCCCCAAACACGGCAGCAATATTCCATAGGATAGGATAGCCAAATTTTAACTATAATTATATAACTTTAGTAAAAGCTTATTAATAACAAGTCAGTCAATAAATTTTGAAAACGACACCTATGGAGCATCACTGGAACCAAGTATTGAACACCATTTTGAAACTTCATCTGTCATATGAACACACCCTAAATTTCAAGTCGATCTGTCAATTCGTTCATTTTAGTTGGGAATGTGGAATCTTGGCACAATGATACTACTCATCAGTAGTATCATTGTGCCAAAGATTCCACATTCCCAACTAAGTTGAGATGACTTCACGGTCAACGGAATTAAACCTTTATCGTAAGTACAGTAGTAAGATTAGATTAGTAGGTGCAGATATTTGGTTTTTAAAGTCATGCAAGAAATTTAAAGTTTTTCCTAATTTTATTAAGGTTAATTTACCAAAATCAAACATTTCAGAAAAAGTTTCATTCTTTGCTAAACAAAAATGGCTTGACTTAGAAATCAAGAATTTGTACACAAAACGTAGTATGTTAGAAGTAGAATCATACAGAATATTCAAAAAACTTACTTCAGGATTAAACAATATTGAATATGAAGTATGGAGCGAGTTCCAGAGGAAAATGTTTTTAGTTATTGATATTCAATATAAAAAGAAATTCTCTATTCTACGTAAAAAATTAAAAAAGCTCTTACCGAAGAAGAATAGTCCTCAGGAACTCGTAAATATTGTAGAAAATCATTCATCTCAATCCTTTACACGAAATGAAATTCGCATCTTAAACAAAGGTCTTAACTTTGCAGTACCCCCTCCTAGAGATAATTTGTCAGAAATAGTTGCTCACATTGAAAGTTCCATTAGTACACTTCCAGAAAATAGTAAATCCTTTGTTAGGGAAGCATGTCGCAATCAAATATCGAAAAACATAGTTAACAACACAAATTCTAATTCACGAAAAAACATAAAAGTAGTTAAAGGATTGAAAAAGAAAGATGTCTTCTACTTAAAAGCGGATAAAGGAAATAAGGTTGTTATATTGGATAAGAAAGATTACTTTGAACGCGTAGATAATCTTATCGAATCTGGCCCTTATGAAAAGGTAATAAGAAATCCATTACCGAGAATGATATCAGAGGTTAAAAATTCTTTAAAAAAATGTAAGAACCTTGTCTCCGATTCGCTAAAATTTAAATTAAATGTGGGTAATTCGACCATACCAAAATTGTATTGCTTACCCAAAATTCACAAACCTGGAAAAGCAATGCGACCCATTGTTTCATCGGTCGGATCACCCACATATTTAATATCCAAATGGTTATCAAAAGAACTTGCGAAGTTACCATTAAATACTTTCGTAGTGAAGAATTCGTTAGAATTCATTAATAAAACAAAAAATCTAGTTCTTAATGAAGGTGAAGTCTTAATTTCTTTTGATGTTAGTTCTTTGTTCCCAAGTGTGCCAATTCCACAAACTTTACAATATCTCGAAGAATTACTTAGAATGAATGACTTTGAAGACGAAATTATTCGTGAATACTTAACATTATCTAAACTTTGTATGGAACAAAATTTTTTCCAATATAACAATCAATTTTATGTTCAGAAAGAAGGAACAGCTATGGGTAATTGCTTGTCACCCTTCATAGCCAATTTATTCATGAGTAAGTTTGAAATCGAAGCCAGTCAAGAATTCGAATATTTCCCAAGGGTATGGTATAGGTATGTGGATGATATTTTCGCGATTTTTTGATACAAAGAGAGCAAATATTAATGATTTTGTTTCTAAATTAAATAGCCGGTATGATTCCATTAAATTCACTTACGAAGTTGAGAACAAAGGACAATTGCCTTTTCTAGATATTTTAATTATTAAAAATAATAATAGATTAGAATTTGATATCTATAGGAAGGATACAGTAACAGATAGATATATTCCTAATGATTCATTTCATTGCAAACAACATAAATTAGCCTCATTACATTTTTTAGTTCATCGTTTGGTCACTTTTCCCTCTGAACAGAGTAAACTTGAATAAAGAAAGGAATCGTATTAGAAATATAACTAGAGTTAATGGTTACGACGATGACTTAGTAAATAAGCTAATAAATAGACATAAATTTAGGTTTAATACTCAGAATTCCACCTTTTTTACACGCGAAGAAAATAACACCAAATATGTCTCCATACCATATAATCCAAAATATAGCAAGGGACTCAATAAGGTATTTAATAAGGTAGGCCTCACGTTAGTCTATAAGTCATCAGACAATCTGAGGAATATCTTAGGAAATCCCAAAGATAAGATTCCTAATTGTGAAAAAAGTGGAATTTATGAAATTAGTTGTAATGATTGTGACAAAAAGTATGTTGGGCAAACTAAAAGGTCAATTAAAACACGATTTAAAGAACATTTAGCACATTTAAGATACAATAGAACAGAAAAGTCTAGCATTGCCGAACATGCCCTTGAAGCTGATCATACTGTAACATTAGATAATCTAAGATTAATAAAAAATGTATCTGATAGGAGATTGTTGAACGCATACGAAAGTATGGAAATCATAAAATGTAAAAGTAGTTTAAATAAAGACAGAGGGCCTATTCCTTATAGTCCCCTCTACTGGGTACTTGACCGGAACTGAGGGCCTTGCCTATGTCATTAGTTTCCGCTTGAGTAATTCAAGGGTTAGACTAAGTATAAATAGGGTAGATTTGTAGTTTTAGCTTTAGTCAATCATCGCTCCTGATGAAGCTAACATGGTTAGTGAAACGCGCGTCGAGTGCAAAAATATAAAGTGTTTGGTGTAGTGGTTTGTTTTGTTTGTTTCTGTTGGGCAGGGCGCATCGACAGCTAAGATCATTTAGCGCCCACTAGAGTTAGTTTGGTATAAATAGATTAGACTATGAAGTTGAATTCTTTTAAGTAATTGGTTATCTTTTCTTTAAGTGGGACAAAAGATTTTATGAGGATGGTGATGTTGGATGGGATGCCGTGGGTGTCTCTCAAGTTTTGATGTTGAATGGATTCGATTAGATGTAACACTGATAAGGGGGAGTCACATTTAGGACAGAGTGGAGGGGGATCTCTCTTTAATAGGTGTACATGTGTGGAGTAGGTGTGTCCCAATGCCAGTCTTCTCATTATTACATTATGTCTTCGGTTCAATTCTGTGGAGTGGTGATATATACTGAGTAGTAATTCGTTCATTGTTTATCAGCTGGTTAAAGTAGACGGATTTGAGTATTTTATAAAAATGGAAAAAATCGAATATCATACAGTGGTAAACTTCCTTGTTTTGGAAGGTGTATCGGCAACCGAAATCCAAGCAAAGTTAGTCAAAGTGAAGGAGTCTGCTCCTTCATTTCCAACTGTTCATAGATGGATTATAGAATTTATAAACGTGGTCGTACAAGCGTCATCGATGATCCACGTTCAGCATGTCCAAAGCTGACTGAAACTGAAAAAGCTGTTGTGCAAGCACAAGATAGGGTAATGGAAGACTATCGATTAACCATGGACGATTTAGGTGAGGCTACACGCATCTCACATGGATCAGTACATAAAATCTTAACTAATGTGTTGGTTATGAGAAAGCTGTTCACAAGATGGGTGCGCATTTGCTAACGTCTTAACAAAAATACACTCGAGAGAAACTTTTGGCTCGTTTCACAAAGAAAAAGTGATTTTGTGTGTCGATTTGTAACTATGGATGAAACTTGGCTTTAGCAGTATAATCCTGAACTGCGACAACAAACCGCACAATGGATTGAGCCCGGTTGTTCAGCTCCAAAGTAGTCAAAGTGGTTAAACTTGTCAAAAAAATTATGGCATCAGTTTTCTGGGACGCAAAAGGAATTCTGTTAATTGATTACCTTCAAACCGGTAAAACAATCAGTATTCAGAGTATTATTCAACAAATGATGAGGTGATAGCTTCTGTAGATGAGTATTTTGAAGGTCTTCCAGAAAACCACTTCAGACATGGGGTAAATGAATTGGAAAATCGCTGTACTGAGCTTAAGGGAGATTAAACTGAAGAATGAATGTATTTCGACTCATTAATTCATCTCGCTTCATTTCCGTTTCCCGTTTTCCGTTTCAAGACTTACCAGTACAAGTCGCCGTTTGAAGAATTTCAGAATGTCTTTCACTTGAGAAATCTTCAGACACAGTATTGTCGACTTACATTTATCGGTGTTTTTTTGTTTATCCATAATAATCTACCGTTGCATCGACATGTTCGACGATTGAGTTCATATTAAGTTTAGTATATATTTTCATACGACAAAAATTGGCTACACATGTTAAAACAATGACGGCGGCACCCTTGCTAAATACATGATGTTTGGCTGAAAATAAGATACTTTAAGGGATGACCGGAGATCGTGGTTCTGAACATTTTTAAAACACATATGCTCACGGTTTTTGAGCAGCTTTATTTTAGTGTTTTTTTAATTTAGGCGGTTTTGTCATGAACATAATCCTGGATCCGCTCCTGTTTTTGCTCATATCTCAAAAAGTATGAGAGTTTGTATAATAGGAAAGAAATATTTATACCTAGAAGCCCACACATCCATTTACTCCCATTTTGCCAATTTGGATGGTGGTTTACGATCCACAGTAATAGGGTCAACTCCATTTACGCACGCTTCAAGCGAAAAAAGCCAATAAAATAACCAAAAGTTCAACGATCCATGATGTGCGACTTGTCCAATTAACATTTAAGTCATATTAAAATTACGTTTTAACCAAGTTTCTAAACTAATTACTAAATATATTTAGATTAGGGTTCTTAAAAGTGTTCAGCTTCTACATAATAGATGGCGTCATATGAACACGAGGCAAAGTTGTACAATCACAGTTGAATCTTTAATAATACAATATGTGTCAAGAATATTCAAAATGACATTCCCTATTATACCCTAAAACATTTAGATTCCTCCGACAATATATTATATATATATATATATATATATATATATATATATATATATATATATATATATATATATATATATATATATATATATATATATATATATATATATATATATATGTTTTGACGAATGTTCTCACGGGTGTGAAATGTAGTAATGGTTTTTCGGGTATCCCGTGTTAGCTTAAAGTCCCTTGATGGACGGTTTCGCTGACGTTTCGATGGAATCTCATCCATCTTTTTCAAAGCGTTGATCACTGGTCGGTGTCTTGGCGTTGAATGTCGAGACTGGCCCTGAGTGCGCCGGTTTTATGTACTCGGGGGTGTTTCTATTTGGTCGGACGGATCCGGCCAATAGAGGCTCGGCTTTGGCTGCGCGTTGTCGGTCCTGTGGTTCTTTGTAATGTTTGTGTTGGTGAAGTAACATATGGTTGAATTATTGTTTCTCTTGGTTGGACTTGGTACTGGGATAGAATATGTTTCCAAGAGTTCGGTAAACGTTGGCTATCATCCCGATTATTTAAGTTGTTGGGCCTCTTTTCTATTTCTATGGCTTCTTTGATTACCCTAGTGGATAGGTTATTACTTTTTTGTAGGGTTCTGGTTTTGTCAAAATCGATTTTGTGGCCGGTATGTTACTTCACCAACACAAACATTACAAAGAACCACAGGACCGACAACGCGCAGCCAAAGCCGAGCCTCTATTGGCCGGATCGGTCCGACCAATAGAAACACCCCGAGTACATAAAACCGGCGCACTCAGGGCCAGTCTCGACATTCAACGCCAAGACACCGACCAGTGATCAACGCTTTGAAAAAGATGGATGAGATTCCATCGAAACGTCAGCGAAACCGTCCATCAAGGGACTTCAAGCTAACACGGGATACCCGAAAAACCATTACTACATATATATATATATTATATATATATATATATATATATATATATATATATATATATATATATATATATATTATATAGATATATATATATATATATATATATATATATATATATATATATATATATATATATATATATATATATATATATATATATATATATAGATATATATATATTTATATATATATATATATATATATATATATATATATATATATATATATATTTGAACGCTTGGACATCGGCTACTCAGACGAATATCCGCAGACAGCAGGAAGTCATTCAACTTAACAAAGACCTGGAAGAAATTCTATCTTGGGGTGACGGTAATCAAGTGGAATTTAACGCTACAACCAACAACCCAAACAAACCCAGGCCGCAGTTTTTTCTAAAAAGTTAAGGTTGCTGAACCCGACATAGTTATGTCGGAGCACTCCATTCCTCTAACATCGTTACTCAATTTGTTGGGAGTTAATTTGGGAGCAAATATGTCCTGACATGAACATGTTGCAGGCATAGCAAGGAGAGCTTCTCAAAAGTTGGGAATATTATTTCGAACCAGAAAGCTTTACACTCCACAACAACTGTTAATTCTTTACAAAGCTCAAATTCGACCAACTATGGATTATTGCTCCCCATGTTTGGAGCTCCGCTCCCAAAAATACACTGCATTTGTTGGATTCTATTCAGAGAAGAGCTGTTCGTCTGATTGGAGACCCGGAACTGACCGTCGGCCTTGATTCGCTGGAACATTGAAGAACGGTTGGCGACTTAAGCCTATTCTACAAGTACTTTCATGGAAAGTGTTCGAAGGATGTGGCCCGCTTAATTCCTCCCAGAGCGGTGCATGTTAGAAGTACACGTCGCGCTAATTCTTCACGTCCGTATGTGGTTCAGCTTGTTACTCCTCGTACAACGCTTTTCAAGCAGTCTTTTATATGGAGAACATCATCCCTTTGGAATAATTTGCCCAGGACTGTGTTTCCCACCGAATACAATCTACGGCAATTCAAGAACAACGTGAATCGCTTTCTCCGCACACGTGGTCGCTCCTGTGGCGCTTTATGGACTTCTCTGTAGCACGTGTGCTAGACCCATAAATAAATATATATATATATATATATATATATATATATATATATATATATATATATATATATATATATATATATACATGCCGCTTTTCAGTTTTAGGTCCGATTATTGTACCATATTACGATGATACGCCAGTTCGAAAATAAGTACTCGAAATTTTATTCTCTCGTTTGACGATCCTAGCTCGACTGATGAACCATGATCCGGCGAAACGTGTCCCAAGATGGATTGACAAATGAGAGAGCAGTGGGTATACTGCTGATATATGGAATTTGTCCAATTTCAGTGGTTTAACATTGAACAACAACATTGATATAAATAAATGTATATGTATATATATATATATATATATATATATATATATATATATATATATATATATATATATATATATATATATATTCAGCCGGTGATTGAAATAGACACAGCCTAAATAATATCCCAAAAATATGCCAGCTCTATCTCAAATAACGAGAATTTATTGACCATAAAAGTATTTTCTTTCTCATTCCGACACATGTGTCTTAGTGAATGCAGTACGTGATTTTCATATTTAACGAGAATAGAATAATGTATAATAGGGTCAGCGTGATACAGGGTAGTATCACGAAACCCTGCTTTCTAAAAATTATGTGCAAATTTCAAATTACATGCTCTTTTTAAGCAATCGGGCTCGTTGATGAAACCCATCCATTAAACACGACGTACAGGATACTTTCCTCTATTTTCGAACTAGCTAAAAGCTCAACTGCAGGAGTGAAGCGACACGACATTGAAAAAATTTGGACAAAAGACTAACCAAAATGAAACTCCCTATATATATACATATTTATGATGCTGAAGGCATTGTAGATTTGACTTAAGAAAAGCCACTTAGTATTATGACATAAATGTTCACAACTGGCATCTTAAAATCAGCTGATCATCTATCTAGGAACTAAGTTAGCAACAGGACTGGCGCCTGCATGATTATGTAGCTTGAAATTCGCTTGAAACCAAGGTTAAGCTAACTTTTAAGCGACGGCGTAAATACATGCGATTAAGCTTGAAGCGGCTTGGATTTGAAGCCAGAATAAATGCACACACTGTTTGTAAAAGAAAAAATAAGTGTTAAAAGTGTATTTAACTTTAAAAAATTTGATATTTTTCATGATATTGCGTGTTATTTGTTCAATTTTTAAAAATTTCTTGACACTTCACATAATACATTACTGCTACGAGTGAACTGTACAACGGTACTGAACAAACTCGTAGTTTCGAACACAGAATCTTAGAATAGCAGATTTGAATTCTTTGTCTCTTCCAAGAAGGACAATTGAAGAATCTCTTGGTATTATTTTATAAAAGAAAAAGTACATTAAAATCGAGTTAAGGTCGGCGAAGGCTGACCCGATAGAAGCTGCTCGCTAACTGCTCCGTCAATTTTTAACCGATTCTTATGAAACTTGCACCAAATATTCCTAAGATATCATATTGCATACAGACATAAAATGTAAAAATCCAAAAATCGAATTTTTTGACCCAGATGACTAGGTATATCTCCTTAATTTTCATGGAAGGGTCTTGCCTTAATTAGTGCATGAATAAATTTTAACATCGTACGAGAAGTTGAGTTCTGAGCATTATCATTTTGGTGGAAAAATTAAAATTTAAATTACATTTCCAATTGTTTGCGTAGTATATATTAACAATGTGGAATTCAAATTTTTAAAGTTCAAAATATGCTTTGTTATAAAAATTAAATTGTGGTTTATATTTAAAATACGGCAGCTAAACGGAAGAACATCGTAAGCGACAAAAACAAAATTTTACAGGTGGCTTTTTTTTCATTTTGTTTGAATACTAAACGAGTTAGAACTTGAGCTATTCGAGCAAAGGTTTCTTTTTAGTGTTCCGTACGGAACACTTATAAGATGACTTTGGTGTCTGTCCGTCTGTCTGTCCGTCTCTCCGTCTGTCACACCCGATTTTCTCCGAAACTATTTGTCATAGAAAGTTGAAATTTGGTGGTAATATAGAAATTGATGGCCTCATCAGAGCCATGTAGTTTTGAAAGTTAAATTTTGACTTGAGGGGTTAGTTTTGGGGGGTGAAATCGGAAGTGAAAAAAAATTTTTTTACTAGGTAATCGAGTGTGGTGTCAAATGAAAGCTTGTGAAAACACGAGTAAAAAATATATATATAATGTAATTCTTGAGCGCACTTTTCCTTGTATTATTTTTAAAAAATCGCGAAAAATCGCTGTCCACCCGCCTTATCTCGGAAAGTACTTATCAAAAAATTTGAAAAAAATTCTGGAATATTCTCCACGGGGTGTAGATTGAACGAAAATTATCACGAGTGCATTACCTGTAATAATTTATCTGGTATATAAAAAAAACAGAAATTTCAAGGTCATCAATTTTCAGTAAAGATTGGAAATAAACTTTGTTGGAAACTTATTTGGGGTGTGTTTTGTGAAGTCAATGATCATTTTATATCACCGTAACATAAATTTTGACTTAAGGGATTAGTTTTGAGGGGTGAAATCGGAAGTGAAAAAAAAATTTTTTTACTAGGTCAGCGAGCGTGGTGTCAAATAAAAGCTTGTGAAAACACAACTAAAAAATATATATATAATGTAATACTTGCGCACACTTTTCTTCGTATTACTTTTAAAAAATCGTGAAAAATCGCTGTACCCTACCTTATCTCGAAAAGTACTGATCAAAAAATTTTGAAAAAAACCCTGGAATATTCTCCACGGGGTATAGATTAAACGAAAATTATCATTACCTTTAATAATTTATCTGGTACAGAAAAAAACCAAAATTTCAAGGTCACCAGTTTTCAGTAAAGATTGGAAACAAACTTTGTTGAAAACTCATTTGGGGTGTGTTTTGTGAAGTCACTGATCATTTTATACCACCCTAACAAAAATTTTTATTTTAAAAACAATCAACGTACTTGTTAATTTTCTATAAGATATAACAATAGAGCTAAAAGAATAATCCCAATACCTTAGGTAATAGCGGACAGTTGTACTGATGAAATCGATAGCTTAATTTTGAAGTGGTATTTACGACATGTTTAAAAACAAATTACATTTTTAAAATCTACCGTAAGTGGTCTTAAGAGGCAGTAAACATTAAAAATAAATGGAGGGAGATGTATGAACTTAATAACTAAAACAGCTTATTAATTACAGTGCAGTCTGTTTATAACGAACTCCAAAATACCAGTAAAAATGGTTCGCTATATCCGAAATTCGTCACAAACAGTAAACAAAATCTAATATAACTGTTCAATACTTTTTTATTTAGAATAGGCGCTAATGCTTAGAAAAATGAATAATATTTTATTTTATTTTTATTTATTTATTTATCTGAACAAGACTTATTACAATTCAATACAAAATATGCAATACCTATAAAGATAACACAAGTTATCTGCACAATAGGACTGGTGGACAAAATAATCCTTAAGAACTATACACAATTATACTAAACTATACTAAAATACACAAATTTAAATTAAAAAAAAAAAATAAAAAATTAAAATTTATTGGTTGCTCAACAGTGGCAGTAGATACAAAAAAAAACTCGGAAAACAAAAAACAAGACAATAAAAAAAAAGTACTTTCCATTAATTATATTGTGGCCATACTTATATCCGATGATCCAATCCAACCTTTAAATTTTTTTTTAGAGTCTTAGCTTTTAATTCTAAATTTTTCAGTTCTTCGGGCAGTTTGTTAAACGCCTTCATAGCAGTAATCTTACTGCTATTAAATTTTATTCTTTTATTTATCTTTGGCAATAAAAGGTTTTTGTTTCTAGTCTTACTACGAGATTTTTGCTTGTTCCTTTCGCATATCTGCATAATAAAGCAACAATGACTCCAATGTAAACATCTGTGAGATATTTAATGGGACAGAATAATTAGTTTGTTTTTTCAAGATTATCCTTAAGATCCTATTTTGCAAATTCTGCAACCGAATCTCAACATTATCATATGCTCCACCCCACGCAATCACTCCATAAGAGCAAATGCTATGGAAAAGACCATAATAAATTATTAATAGAGTCCCCGTCGACATACTCGTAATTCTAATATAATTATATATATATATATATATATATATATATATATATATATATATATATATATATATATATTAGAGTGACCGGATCTCATAGAGGGGGAAAAAAATGTCGGAATATTGTTCGTCTGGACCCCACAAAACGATTCCCCTTTCCAGATATTGAGATAGCCGAAATTTGAGCTCGATTAAACGACGTTAACCCGTGCCGCTCTCATCGCTCAAAGTTTGAAAAAATCCAAATTTTTGGACAAAAAGCTGACATATGGAGCCATAACTCCAGAACGGTAAATAATAGAAACACGCTTAATATCTCAAAAGAAAGCTAATGTTGTTCTTCAAAATTTATATTCTATACATAATTGTTGTTATTTTAAGTCAAACCGAGTTACAACAGCCTTTAACCCCAAAAACGTGACCTGGTACCACTAGGAGCATACTTCGTATATTTTGTTAAGTGATAAATTTTGCTTTTTTTTGGTATATTTTTGAGTTTAAAGTAGAAATATAATAAAAAAACAAGTAATACTGATAAGTCTAATGACTTTTTTATTTTAAAATATAAAAATTAGGTATATAATACATACAAAACAGACACAGAAAAGATACAGACGTAGTACCTACATGAGTTGATAATTTTACATAGTTATCTAATCTGTTCTAGAGCTTTTGTTAAAGTAGTTTTTGAAACGTCAGGATATAATGCTCGGCATTTACTTACAACTTGCAGGACATATTGCTTTTGGTCTTCATCTTTTGTCAGAAGGTCGTTAAAGTCGGTTATTAATTTAACACCACGCTCAGCCATATCATTAACTACTTTTAATGTTTTGACAATTTTCAATCCTTCTTGGAAGTCATTATTTTGAGGCCAGGTGTTTGGATGTTGTCTTAGGAAATGTGTTTTTATATTAAATTGGTCAAAGAATGTAAACGTTTCTTTGGTAAGTAAATTTACCAATCCTCCATCAACTACCTCTTTTAAGTTTTCTTTCCTAACTTTTGGATTTACAACCCTAGCGTGCTGTGATGGTTCATCTGTGCTACTGAGCAATTTATTAGCCATTAACAACTTTTCATCGTCTGTAATGGTGGGATCAAAAAAACGATAATCCCACCAACTTTGCATTCAAATACCACGAATGGTTCGAAAATTTGGTCGGGGCTATTTCTGCAATGTCGTTGTCACATTCTTTATAGTCTAACAGATTATGCAAAAATACCTAAATCTTGCTTTGGTGCAAGATGAGCTTTTGAAGCATTGAACCAAGCTTTACAATAAATTTTAACTAGGAAAACAGAAATGGCACGCACAGAACTTTCTTCTTTTTTAGACATCTTAAATTGACGACGAAAAATGAACATTTTTAAGCAGTAAATAGCCTTTGCCATCCACCTAGCGTGATGAATGGCTCCTGGAGTTCTAAAACCCACAACATTGCCGTCTAGTGATCCAACAAATACGAGAACCAACTGCAATAGCTCCTTGTAGTCATCTCTGGGGTGGCTCTCAGTTAATTTGGTCTCGAATTCAGCAGTAACATTTGCAATTACTTCTGGAGTTAGCTGCTTTTGTATTAGATTGTCACTGATACCTGTGTCGTATTTTCCTTTGTCTATCTTGGGCCACGCAGTGAGGAATCTCTTGAAAATGTCTGGATGAGGTCCAGTGGTTGATCCCATTTTTGTGTCGAATACGCCTCTTAACAGAATTTCCAAGATATGGTGACGGCAAGCTAGGTATAACAATTCTCTTCCGAACATTTGCTCCAATATGACGCATGCTCCTTCGAGTCTTCCCGTGTTGGATGCTGTAGTGTCGAAGCACATCGCCTTGACGGTATTGAGAAGACCGCATTCATGTAGGCATTCATATACGGCTACGGCTTGCTCCTCTCCAGAGCTGTTTGCTGTTACAGGAATTCTCAGCAGCTGTTCCTTTTCGCCATATGAAATAGCTATAGCTATTCGCTCACATTGTTCATTTTTTAAAACACCCGGTAAAAGTTTACCGTCCCAATGGACAACCACGGGCTCTTTTTCAGGAATGTTTACTTTATCAAAATTTTTTTTATTATATTGTTCTCTGAACATTTGCCTTCTATCATGTAATAAAAGTGTTCGAGACTTTGTACTCAAGAGGGTCAAGGTTTAGTGCTTCTAGAGTAGCTATTAAAATTCTCGTGGCATTTCTGTCGGATACCTTACATCGATCTAATAAAATGGACAATTTCATGTTTAAAATCTCTTTAACGCCCCTTGCAAATGAACCTTTCATCCTCTTGCTCTCAGATGGTCCTGGATCTTCTGCAGCTTCTTCAGGGATGTCCATTTCCTCCAAGCTCTCAAGTTCCTGGTAGATGCTGTCCTCTTTAGTGTCTTCGTCTCCTTCTTCGAACTTGTCTTCATCATCCGTCTCTAAGAAGCAACAAAAGAAAGAGAAAAAAAAAGACTATAAAAACTTGTCGTTTTAGCAGAATAGTAATAATACATGGATACTAAATTACCTACTTCTAATTATCAAAAGGTATTATTTAAAAAATATAAAACTCAATCATAAAGATGCCAAATCATGCTCTCATGTACAATTTTCTTTCAATTATAATGAAACTATTTACTTAGTTGTTTATCTATTTTTTAGAATACTAATAATAAAAAAAAAACTCACCAATATCAAAAAGTTGCTTCTTGGATTTGTCGGTTCATTTTTGCAAGTTCCTTTTGCACCTTGATTTCTTCAGGTCGAGACAACTTGAGATCCACTCCAGTCATGGAACCTGGGCGGCCCTTCAGCCTCTGTTTCACGAGAAACGCCTTATCTTCTTCCGATTTCATCAGAGCCAAGGCATCTTGTTGAGCAATATCAAAGAGATCATCCAACTTTTCAACAAACTGTTTAAATTTGTTCTTGGCCGTTTTCGATGTTTTCTTCCGGTCTGTTTGAAGAGTTCTCCACTCGGCGTGAAGTTTTTCCAGCTTAGTAATTGCATCTTGCTCATGTTTAGTCGGGATTCGAGGTTTCTCCCAAAAAATGAACACTTCTCGTATTGTAAGTTTTGCTGATTCTCTTACAGTTAATTTCACAGTACGTAAATTATAAAATAAAGGATTTTTTCAAACTTTGAGCGACGAGCGGCACGGGTTAACGTCGTTTAATCGGAAAGGGAAATCGTTTGTGGGGTCCAGACGAACAAAATTCCGACATCGATTTTTTTGCGGTCACCCTAAATATATATATATATATATATATATATATATATATATATATATATATATATATATATATATAAAATTATATAAGTTCAAAGGAAAATAAAACAAGCCACACTGAAGTTACTATTATGTATGTTGGTACACGTACATATGTATACGAGTAAAAACGAAAACATTAAAATACGTAGTTTATACATTAAAATCAGTAATTTTCCTTTGTACAATTTTACTTGCAAAAGTAAAGGTGTTTATATAATTGTCAAGGTCACAACAACTACTCCATATATGTTCAGGAACTCTACGAGATTCCAAAAAATTGCGAGTTTCAGTCATTTTCTTAGTCATTTCTGAAATGAATGGAACATAAATATTATCTCCTTCTCCAAGCTCGTCTTCGTTGTCATTATCGCTTAAAATCTTTCCAGAAGTCACTGATGTAACAATTTGATCATCAGTTAATATTTCTCTCGTCATTAATTCATTATCAGCACATGCATATTCTTCAAACTTAAAGTGATTAAACATCTTCTTAATCTTGATTTCCTCTGTACTTTGTTGAATGTCAGTATCGTAAACAAATTCTAGACGATCAGTAGGATCTTCTCGATGTTTTTCAATCCACTGAGTCAACGGTAGCTCACCATCCGAGTCATATCTACATTCCTTTCTTAAAAATCCACCAAGCTTAAAACAGTTTGGAATGGTTTTCCTACTGACTCTTTGCCAAGCCATATGGATAAAGTTTATAGCGTCCAAGAGAGTTACTATCACCGTCTCTAACATTTTCGTAAGTAAAATCTTTCTATAATGACATTTTAAAGAATGTATCACACCTTGATCCATAGGCTGGAGCTTTGCACTTGTGTTTGGAGACATAAAAACCAATTTTATTTGCTGTAGATCGACTTCAGGGTGCGCTGGACAGATGTCAATCAAAAGTAATATTTTTCTGTTTGTCCCATTCAATCAGTTCGTTTTTAAAAATTTGTGTAAATGTTTGTTTTTAAAACACCAGGGATTGGCGGACTTTCCTATAACCAATAATTTTCTTTTCTCTGTTTCAGACATGCAGTTACCAACACAGTAATCCTTACTTTTGATAATTTTCCACCAGCGCAATTCTCTCCGACAAACTTTACAGGCGTCATCTTGTAAAACAAACCCGTTTCATCAGCATTAAAAATGTCCACATATTCATAACTTTCTCGAATTTCCGGCCATACATTGGCCAACCACTGATCAACAACAGTTATATCCACTTCTACTACTATCTTACTCCCACTAATATTCTGTCGCTTTTTAAATCGTTCAATCCAACTACTAGAACAGGTAAACTCGGTGTTCTCTATTTTCCTTCTCAATTCACTAGCTTTCTCTTGTAAAGTATAGCCGGTAATAGGAACATGTTTATATCGTTTTTGACTGAACTATTTACGGAGTCCTTTATCGACTTGGTCATGTGTAGATTTTCTTACTTTTTTACAACTAAAGCTTCTTTCATCATAGATTGATAAGATTTCTTGCCTCTTCTTCCATATGCTAGAAACCGTAGATTTAGTTAAATTCAACTGTTTGCAAACATTACTTTGTTTAATTCCATTTTCTATTTTCCTTATAATACCAGGTGTACAAGTATAATATGCGGATATTTTTTC
>JAHKBH010000295.1:0-22500 GCA_019049505.1 Pachyrhynchus sulphureomaculatus
AAGTGGTTCGTTAGCGAAGCACTTCCAAGAAAATGATCGCTTGTTTCTTTGGTTATACTAGACATGTTGCAACCATTGCTTTAGAGGGTCGAAGAACAGTTAATGCTGAATGGTATACAACAATTTGTTTGCCAGAAGTCATCGATGAAATCAGGAAAAACAACCGAAAACATCGCATCATTCTTCATCATGACAATACCAGCTCTCATACAGCATGTCAAACAATTGATTATTTGACGGAGAAAAACATCGAATTGCCCGTATTTACCTGATTTATCGCCTAACGCCTTCTTTTTGTTCCCGAACGTTAAAAAAAAAAATGTGCCGCCAGCAATTTTCATCACCTCAAGAAGCTGTGAATCTTTCCAAAACCATGTTTTTGAGGTACCACCTTCAGAGTGGAAAAATGTTTCGAGAATTGGTTTGAACGCATGCAAAAGCGTATAAATCTTAAAGGCGAATATTTTGAGAAAAACAATAAAACGATTCGAGCTAAATCTCTTTCCCGGGAGCCACCTTTTTAAATTTGTAAAGAGGTAATAATAGCAGGGGGCCAGATCTGGTGAATATGGCGGATGAAGAAATAGTTCGTTTTTCTTTGCTAAATGTGGCATTTTTTCTCAATTTCACCATTTTTAACTGGTCCAATAAACCAACATCTCCGGTGACTGTTCGCCCCTTCTCAAGCTAGTCGATCACTATTATTCCATGCACATTCCAAAAAACACTTGCCAGAACCTCTCCAGCTCATGTTTGTGTTTTAGGACATTTCGGTCGGCTTTCATGCGGTTTCAGCTAGTTTGCGGACTGCCTGTTGTACTCAGGCGTGTAGTGGTGGATCCATGTTTTGTCCATTATTACGAATCGACGCAACAACTCCTATGGATTACGCCGAAACATTGCCAAACAGCGTTCTGAATCTTCGGCACGTTGCTGTTTTTGATCAATCGTGCAAATAAGCATACAAAATATGTCTCATGCCTTTTGTTGATATCTTTACTTACTCATTTTCACTCTGCGGTCATTCAGAACAATAAGGCAATTTCTGGGTTCTGGCTGTATTTTTTTCCCATTAAAGAGCAATGTTTAATCAACACACAAAATTCTTTTTGTTCCATCATTTTGCAAAAATCAAAAGTAGCGTCACTCAAAGAGCTGTAACTCGCAAACTAATAGACAAAATGTCATTAAAATTTTACATGAATCTTCTGGGAGCTAATACTAACTGAAAATCATATTTTTTTTTGTTTGTGCTGCCATCTTTCGGAAAGTCTTGAAACTTTTCACCCCATGTAGTACAATACATATTAAATTGCATAACACAACACTAAATTGCATTTCTGTCTTTGTACGGGTTATTTCTTGCAATAGATCATAATGTAGGTAAAAAAAGTAAGTTCTAGAACGTTGACGTAAGGAATAACTTTCTCTAAGTAAACTTAAGCGTTTTTATTAAGAAATTCCTACCAAGGCAGGAGTTTTTTATTCAGATATTGATTTAATTACATGTACTATCTCTACTTACAGACTTAATTATTAAGTTTCAAAATAGAACCCATTTCAGTTACTGCAAAAGAACGTCCTTTTGAAAATCCATATTTTTAAGGGCACTAAAGTAGTTATAGTTTCATTTTATGTTATTTCTTTGTTTTAGTGTTTAGTGTGATATGTCACTAATTTTATTTAAATTAAAGTTTATGAAATCTTCTTCTTCTTAATGTCCTTCTTCGATCGGAGGTTGGAAATCATCATCGGGACTTCGGAATTTGCTTGCAGCCGCTCGTTGCTACCGCAATCAAATCAATTTCGCAGATTTTTCAACCATGAAATCTCACGTCAACCAACACTTCGTTTCTTCTCTACACCCTCCTCCATTATCACTCTAAGCAGAGCATATTTAGATCCTCTCATTACGTGGCCAAAGTACACCAGCCTTTTTATAAGGTTAACTATCTCATATCCCATATTCCTGGTTCATCTTTGCAAGAACTTCATGGTTTGTCAGTTTATTGGTTCAAGGTAAGCTTATAGTTTATCCCACTGGTTCCTTTTCAGATTTGAGATCTAGTGCTTCCTAATTTTACGCTGGGGAGACTTAGTTATTGCAAGTTAAATAGGTGCTGCCCAAAGTATACAAAAAACATTCTCAGCAGTTTTTTATTTAACTGAGATCCACTTCTCTCCGGCGCAAGGCAAATAGTTTACAAGATATTGCCACAACTTCACATTCAGACAACATTATTTGTAAGAAATAACTTTCCAGTGACTGCAGCTTCATATGAAGTTAGTTTTTTTTTTTTTTTAATTTTTTCTATAAATTCAATAAAGGAAATACATCCTACACACAAGAAATTTGTTGCTATAATTAAGCTTACCTTTTACTTTATCATAAATTCCCTTAGCCTTGCTATTCTTAGTCTCAATTTTCTGCATATCAGAAACAATAGTGTTTATTGAAGCTTCAGTTTTTTCGAGTTCCTCTCTTAAAGTATTCAATTCCTGCTCGCACTGCTGAATGCGGGAGATAGTTTCGCCTCTATTTTTTTGCATTTCTAAACGAGATCGAGAGGTGTTGAAGTAACCTCCAGTTAAGGAACCTTTAGAAGATACCTGGTCACCTAAAATTGAAATTAAATTGAGATTAAATGTTCAGTATGTGTTTTAAACTTTCATTTTAATAGAGAACTTACGAGATATAAGCATTGTTCCTATTTATACCTAATTTAAAATTTCTATAGCATGTTTACTAAGTAGGGCTTTTGTGGAAGGTTGTAGATCCCACTAAAATAGTTAGTTTTAGCCAAATTCTCATATACAAATGTGAAGTAATGAAAAAGAGGCGCTTTGATAGAATTATTTATTATTCTTAAACGTTATCTGGACTGAAAAAATTGTATTTAAAAGCACGCCAAGTTCAACTAATTGAACAACTAAGGTCTTAGGATTCTCCTCTATACTTTGTCGAACTTTTCAATTTTAGCTCAGAAATAGTAAGGATTTCTCCCCATGTAGTAGACAGTTTCACGTGGTAGTCTTTTCCCTTTCACAGTGTATATTAATTTTTTGCCTGTGTTAATAATACTCTCAACTATTTACCATCTAATGTTACACAATCCAATCCGGTACTTCTCGCCAATTTTGTGGCCGCATCCAAATGCCTACAAATCAGTGTTTTTCCAAACAAATATTTCATTGCTTTGTCATATTTTGGGTCATAATGCAGCTTTGATACCATAGCTATAGCGTCCTACAGAAAGAGATAAGAAATTTATTGAAAATGTAACTGTGTTTGTAATGTGAGACAGTATTTATTTATTTATAAACAGGCAAGACCAAATTTCATGACAACTTACGACACATATTATTTAAGAGTACTATAGAGTACAATTATACAACCATATTTATATAAATTAACCAGAACAAGTAAAAGTAAGTAAAATTAATAGGTGAAGGCAATTTCTATATCCGCGACTGTATTACAGTTAGTCTATGCTATTAATGTTACCTCTGGTAAATCAGAATAATAATAATAATCAAAGTGTTCATTAATTTAAAATATTCCGAATATTATACTTACCGCATCATTAGGATATTCCTGCTCTCGTACATTCAACCTGTTTAAAGGCATAAAAGTAACTTCTCCAGGAAGCTTCTGCCTGTTCATTTCCTTTAAAATCATCGTGCCCACTTTGTCATTGTCGATGACATGATGGAACAGTCTGTTACCGGCTGTCACTTCAACAGCGATATAAATGCTTTTTTCACATTCAAAGTTCTCTATTACTGGACCATAGTATGCCTTAGCTATTTCTGATGATGACCCACCTCGTTCTAAACAAAATTAAACGCATATATTCCTTCAGTAGGAATTACAACTCTTCGGGAATATTTAGTCAGTTTTATGACACGTTAACTTAGTTTAACGTAAATACCTACAGCGTCAAAGATTAAAGCCGAAATGCAAATAAATATTCGTCACATAACGATCGGAACAAACAACAAAATTTTACAAATTAAAATAATCTAATCAAACTAAATGCTTTTTAGTGCTCCGTACAGAACACTTATAAGATCAGCTCGTTGTCTGTTTGTCCGTCCGTCTGTCACACCTGAAACTATTTGACATAGAAAGTTGAAATTTGGCACTAATATAGGAATTGATGGACTCATCAGAGCCGTGTAGTTCTGAAAGTTAAATTTTGACTTAAGGGGTTAGTTTTGGGGGGTAAAATCGGAAGTGAAAAAAACTTTTTTTACCAGGTCCTTGAGTAGGGTGTCAAACGAAAGCTTGTAAAAACATGAGTTCAAAAATATATATAATGTAATACTAGCGCACACGATTTTTTTATTAAAGTTTATTCTATTCAGTGAATAGAGTAAACTTTAATAAAGAAAGGAATCGTATTCAGTGAATAGAGTAAACTTTAATAAAGAAAGGAATCGTATTAGAAATATAACTAGAGTTAATGGTTATGACGATGACTTAGTAAATAAGCTAATAAATAGACATAAATTTAGGTTTAATATTCAGAATTCCACCTTTTTTACACGCGAAGAAATTAACACCAAGTATGTCTCCATACCATATAATCCGAAATATAGCAAGGGACTCGATAAGGTATTTAATAAGGTAGGCCTCACCTTAGTCTATAAGTCATCAGACAATCTGAGGAATATCTTAGGAAATCCCAAAGATAAGATTCCTAATTGTGAGAAAAGTGGAATTTATGAAATTAGTTGTAATGATTGTGACAAAAAGTATGTTGGGCAAACTAAAAGGTCAATTAAAATACGATTTAAAGAACATTTAGCACACTTAAGATACAATAGAACAGAAAAGTCTAGCATTGCCGAACTTGCCCTTGAAGCTGATCATACTGTAATATTAGATAATCTAAGATTAATAAAAAATGTATCTGATAGGAGATTGTTGAACGCATACGAAAGTATGGAAATCATAAAATGTAAAAGTAGTTTAAAGACAGAGGGCCTACTCCTTATAGTCCCCTCTACTGGTTACTTGACAGGAACTGATGGCCTTGCCTATGTCATTAGTTCCGCTTGAGTAATTCAAGGATTAGGCTAAGTATAAATAGGGTAGATTTGTAGTTTAGCTTTAGTCAATCATCGCTCCTGATGAAGCTAACATGGTTAGCGAAACGCGCGTCAAGTGCAAAAATAAAGTGTTTGGTGTAGTGGTGATATATACTGAGTAGTAACATCTTCCTCCTCGTGATGTCAAATTCCTAAGCATGTTGAAAAAACTTTTCTGGTCAAAATTACGCCGCGAAGCGGGTCGCTTGGGCTCACGATAAGATACTAGAGTGGCCCTCACAATGGCCGGATGCCAAACCTATTGAAAACGTTTGGTCTCTTGTAAAGAGAAAGCTCAGAGGAAAGACTCCGAGGACCTTGAAAAAATTTGCAAAGGATGCAGAAAATCTCGTCGACAGCATGCCTTAAAGATGCCAGGCGATTATTGATACAGGAAGCGATTGGACAACTTACTAAGATAATTGCTCCGTTGTTGGCACACCAAAGAATACATTTATGGCAAAAAATGTTCTCGAAACACATTTTTTCAAGAATATGAGCAGTCACGTTCTTACCTGACAGACTGTGCATTGGATAGCTCCGCATGTAAACATGCGGAGCCTTACGTGGAATAATAAACTTTGGATAATAAAAGAGCTTTTACTTTCTTTATGAACTTTTAAACACCATAGATCATTTTAGTATGTAATGGAAAACTATTAAATATGTTCTTACTATTATACAATATGAAGTTGTTAGTTTGACTAAAGGCTGAAATAAACAAACTAAAATTATATGTTTGAGGAGAATTACACCCTGATATCGAATTAAGGCAATTTCTAAACGTTTTAAAAATTAAACAAGGTGTATCTAATAACAATATGCAAGGTAATGCTAGAATAGAATTTGTTTTCTATAATCTGTAACCTTTACCCTGCAGATGTATCATTCGTCTTTTTTCTGGAAAATAAAAATCATGTTACAAAGAGACACTACTTTACTTGCTTTATTTGTTGAACCACTACTGCCACTGATGTACCGCTGATACACCCACTCTATAACTTTTTAGTATTAAGGTAGTTTTTATTTCGAAATCTTGAAACAAAACTACAGAGCAGTAGCACTGACATTGCTAATGCCGATTTTTTCTTAAAACGTGGAAGTTTACATTACCTTTTAGATACCATTACTCTTCCATGTATGAATTAATTTTAAGAATCGCACTTACGCATGAATGTATCCAAAACTTTCCTAACACTATCTCTCCCATTTAAAATTGGTTTACCAACCATAGATCTCAATTGCTGATCAGCTCTGGCCAATTCCTCTTTGAGAGAGGTTAAATTCGTTTGTACTGTGTTTTCTTTACGCCATAATTCACTAAAAAATGAGAATTAATGCTTTTGAAATTAATTAAATAATAAAATTTTTTTTTTTTTTGGTACCACCTAGGCATGTAATAACTTTCTCAAAATCCATTAAAAATTTAGAAAAGTCAATTATACATTCTTATAATATCTAGCACTAGATATTGTCTTGTACACTTTAGGGCCATCCGAGTGAAAAAAATAAAATGCCAGAAACATGTCTTCAATATTATTTATATAAATAATAAATTGAAGGGGACGCAGATAACTGCTCTGGGGTATATCCCCGTATTGAAGTAAGACAATCTGATCTAGTGCCAAACTCGACAAGCTGCTCCCCGTCTGCCAAGTAAGGATCACACAACCAGGGTCCTACCATCCAGCTTTTATATAGAACTCGCAATCTTATATTTTATTTAATATTTTCTTAATTGGCATAAACAATTATTTTTCCAGAATGTCGGTTGATCTGCCAGGATTTGAAGTTTTATTCGGATTCCTGTAATTGGCTTTCAAGGACTGGAAGCCTACTTCCACAGAAAAACTGCAGAAGGCATGTTGTTAGCGTATGGTGGGTTGAGCCCGATGGCGGATGAATAAGAAGCAGGTTTGAATGCCGTCGCAAACGCTATATCACGGAGACGTTAACAGAGGTACTAAAGGTACGGCAGCCGGTCGAAGTTTGCGTCTAGTGGGCTGTTAAAAGAACAAGACTTTAAAATAGCGGGCTGAGGGTACCATCTGCCGATAATGTGGTCCAGATCCATCATTAAACTGTAGGTCCCATCTAGTTGACATTACTAAAACGTTAACTAGAGCTGGTAAAAAGGGTCCTTGTGATCTGTTTGCTTGGCTATAAGCCCCCCCACCCATACTACTTCTACTATTCATTGATTCCATGCCAACTAATATTTTTATAATTCAATTTTGACAAACACTTAAGATTTTTGAATATGTGAGTTATGAGTTGTTAGAATATGGAGTTTAAAAACGTATAATTTGAAAAAAAAAATTTATCGTTGGTAGTATAGCAATGTATAAATTATTGCCAGTTTTACCACACTTTAAGTTTTGTGTAGTAAATTCTAGTGCTTTTTTGCTTGCAATATTATTTTAAGGAACTCTGTAAAACAATAATTTGTTTTGTTATTATAGTTAAGCATATTTTGAAGTTCAATAACTCACTTTCTTGTCGCCTGGAACTGATCCTTATTTTTCTTTAATTCATAACACTGTTTATTATATTCGTCAATGTAATTCTTTTGTCTCTCCAATTCCTGAGTTTGTTCCTCAATTTTCCTTTGCAATTCAACAGTTTTTGTCGCATCCTTTTTTAGATCCTGTTCGAGTTTTTCTTTGTGATCTTTTTTATCTTTTAATTGTTTATTTAATGATTTTAATTCACTCTGAATCCACCTAAAATAAAAATAATAATATACGTAACATATGAAATGGTAGTTTTAATATAAATAATCGGCCAAGTACAAGTCGGACTTGCGCAATTAGTGTTCCGTACGCCGATTGCTTTTAAAGTAAAAATTTTTGTTATGGAGGTATAAAATGATGAATGACTTCACAAAACACAGCCCAAATGAGTTTTAACGAAAGTTCGTTGCCGATTTTTGTTGTATCGTATTTTTGAATTAGTGTTTTCACAAGCTTTTATTTGACACCCCACTCAATGACCTGGTAATTTTTTTTTTTTCACTTCTGATTTTACCTTCCAAAACTAACCCTTTAAGTCAAAATTCAACTTTCAAAACTACGCGGCTCTGATGGGACCATCAATTCTTATATTAATGCCAAATTTCAACTTTCTATGTTAAATAATTTCAGAGAAAATCGGATGTGACAGAAGACGGACAGATACTGAAGTGATTTTATAAGTGTTCCATACGGAACAATAAAAAATATCTAAAGCTACAGTCAAAAATTGCCTTATTAAAAACAATTTTTCCACTTAAAGAAATCTTGTTCATGTTGTAACCAATCTCAAGCTTTTACTTTGGATAATTTTTTTTATTATTACTTGTCTCTGTCTTCTTTCGATTTAAAATGGCTTCCTCTCCCTTGTTTGGCATAAAGCTCTTTTCTTTTCTGTTCTTTCAATGATAACTCTCGGGTACATTCTTCTTCTCGTGCCTTCTTCTCTTCATACAAGGGTTTTATTTTTTCTAGTTCTGCTTCCTTTTCCTTAATGGTCTGTATTAAACGAGCCAATTCATTTTCGGCGCGTTCCTTTGATTTATTATCACCTAAAATAATTAGGACATTCGTTTAGGTGTGATAAGAATGAGTTCCTTATGTGAATAAAATAGTACAAATAAAAAATGCAAAGTGTGTTCTGTAAAATTAACACTTTAGAGTAGAAATTTCTGACGAGTTAGAACTCTATAAGGTTTCTAATTTTAGAAGAGACAAGATGTCCTTTTACTTATTTTAAAGCATAGAATAATAATAAATACCAAATGGTTAAATATTTTAAATTATTTTCATAACACACTATATTTGTTTTGCAATATTTTCAGTGTGTTAACTAAATTTGGATTACAAACCTGGTTACCTTTTCAGGTTTTTTCGGAAAAATTTAATGAATCAATTTAAAATTTTTACCTTGAAGTTCTTCAGACAAATCCTTAATCATAAAATCTAACTTGGTCTTTTCTTTAATCAAATGCTGATGATCATTGCTTAAAATATCCCTTTCTTCCTTTATGGTAGCGAGTTCCTTTCTCATTTCCTTGCTTTTCTTAGTAATACCTTTAATACTATCTTGCGCGTCTTTTAAACATGAAGCTAATTGCTTCTGTTCTGAACCAGATTCTTCTCTTAATTTTTCCAACTAAAAATTATAATAATTGTATGAACACATATACTGAATTTATCTAATCAATAGAGATAGAGAAAAGAGACCTAAAAGAGTATATATTCAGAAAGTACAGAAAAATTGCTACTCTACCAACTAAAGCAAAGTCTGTCTGGTCACACCTGACTACTTCCACGAATCTTCTCCACAATATTACAACCAAATTTCTCTCAAGATTTGACTGTTTTTTGTAGGTAGTTGCTAGGTATGAACCTTTAAATTTCCTTTCAAAAAACAAGACAGCATTTGTAAAGTGATTTGTATTTGGTGAGCTAAGTCTTTTGGGAAGGGTTTTTCTCAAACTGCTCTCACAACTTCATTTGTGTGTGCAGTCCTCGGTCAATAGCTAGATCTGTTTCTTTCAAGAGTTTTATAGCCCGAGACACAAACGGTGCAGTGATATTTAATGTTGTTAGAGCTGAACAAATTTCTTTCGCATTCTTTTTGCAACAATACAATGCTAGAACAGTAACGCGACCTTAATACCCACCCCATTCCCTATTTACCAACCGCATATGTGTGATGTATTGAACGGCTGTCTCGTAAGCACTCATAAACTGTATCGTCGTGTCTACACATTGTGAGTATTGTCAGATCTTACAACTTTAAATTATATATTTTCAACATGTTTACATTTTACTGACTGAACTTTTGGCCACACTATGTGTAATTATGTCAAATATAAAAGTAAAACGTCAATAGCCAATAAAATATACTAAAATAATAAAATATATGTAACATAAAGAATAGGGAGAAAAATAAAAATATTTAAAAGCTATGAAAAAAAAAAAAAATTATACGGGTCACCAAGTTTTTCAGATTGTCTAAAGCAAATAATAATAAATAATGTTCAGTTGTTTAAAACAAAGATTCGTAATAAATATCATCGAACTAAGAAGTGGTATAAGATTTCAAATATTTAAAGTAACTTACGTCTACCAATTTTTTTTTATTTTCATTCAATTCAACTTCGTGAATTATATATTCAAGAGCCCTTCTAACTTTATCATGATTCTGATATTGTTTTAACTCTTCCTTTTCTTCTTCCAGTGTGGTTAATCTCTCTTCAATAGTTGACAAAAATTCTCTTATTTTCTCAATTTTCCCTTCTGTTTCTTTGAAGATGGCCATTGATTCTGTTTTTCTTTCATCATATACTCTGGTACCAGCTACTTCTCTTAGAAGTTTTAGACGATGGGTATCTGGAGCTGTAGCCATTTGTAAAATCTATAATTTTTCAGAAAAAATTGGTAGATGTTCAAAAAGAATCAATAAATAAGTTACTTTTTATCCAGATCAATTAAATCATAGAAACAAAAAGTAGGTAGAATTTTTGTTTAAAGGCATTATTAAAAAGTGATAATACCTTCCCCTGCTTTACAATATAATAGGGATTAGAACTTGAAAATCCAGCAGATTCTAGTAGGTTCATTACTTCACTCCGTGGTACTACTTTCTTATTTAAGAAATACTGATCTTTTTTGGCACCAATGACACGTCTAAGATATATTTCCTCATGTTCGATCTAGAAAAACAAGAAATAAACCACTTGAAATAGATGAATCTTTAAAAGTCAATAGTCACCTTAGAAATTGAACATTCTTTATAAAGCTATGGAAATAACAATCAATTACTTACAGGTACACGTGCATCAGAGTTATCAAAAATAATTTCAACATAGGCACTAACAATTCTTGGTCCTGTGCCTTCATGAAGTAACGACTGTCTTTGCTCAGGTTTAAGATGAGAGTATTCATCACTCAACACAAACTGTATAGCTAAAATGATACAAAATTAGACTTTCAATAGCATAACAATCAAATAGTCGGTTAGCACCTTGGTGAATTAACATTAAGAATTTACATTCATTATAAGTACAGCGTGATAAAAAAAAAAACATACATGCAGATCACCATCTAGCCATATCTTAACGAATTTCTTACATCAATTGGCATTTAGTCTGTGAAAGACATGTATGATTACTGTGGCGACGACTAGACACGAAATATATTTTAAGTTCATTATTTGGCAGAACAAAGAAACTAGAAGCATTTTATATTATTAGTGTCCAATAATAACTTTAGAATACTTCAGACCCCTTAGTTTTAATTGTTAGCCCATGGAGAATGACTATATAGTAAAAAGTGGTTTTATATAATATAAGTAAGTCTAAATAGAGTATATTACATATGACAAACAATTTACTCAACATTTCTTGTCTAACCAAGACTTACCATAAAAGAAGTTACTTTTGCCAGAACCATTACGTCCTACAACTACATTGTGCCGTTTATCAAAGGGTTCCACAACAGTTTGATCTCGGTAACTTTTAAACCCCTGTATGATAACCTAAAGAAAGGACAAAACATGTACACCTTTTCTATTATTTTTAAGATATCAAACAAAAAATACGTGCCTGTTTTATATACATTTTGGAAAGTTAGATTCACAAGGGCAGCATTTACAATTAACACAAAACAACTAAAGTGTTATGATCTGGCTTCAGTTTTCGTTTACACAAATTTATTTTTCCGCCATTTTAACAATAACACTTCGTTTTTTTACAGCTTGTGGCATGTGCACAAAAAATATTAGAGTTGACCAAGACAACTTAGTTCCCATAAGAGTCACCTTAAGAAGAAGAACAATTAATTCTTGAGGGGAATTTGGATTAATGCACGTGGCTAGCAACCAGGGTCTAATCTATTTGCTTTGATCGATCTAGAAGATACATCTTTCTATTCTTTTGTTTCACTTCTTTTTACATAAAAAAAAGATAAAGATATATTCTTTAAATTCCGATTATTACATAACAAAGAAATCTCAATTTCCAAATGTGACTTCCAAATTTTTTTGACATTTGAAAAATTTTGAGACTCTAGAGTGTGGCTTGTTACGAAACATTTAAAGAATTTTGTATTTCTCTGAAAAAACTACACTAGGAAGGCTCCAAAATGCAAGGATTCTCTCTCCAGTCTCTTAAAAAACATAGAGCTGTAAGTACCTCTTGTATAAACCAAGCTCGAGCTGACATTTTTGCGGAAAATTTGTATGCTATTTTTAGTCACGTAGTATCAGAAATTTATACCTTTTGCTTAAGTTTCAACTCTTTACGTTTCACGAATACTGAGCAGCTAACACTAGATTACCAAATGTTTAATTGCCATTATGATCATTAGTTCTAACCTGATAGAAGCAATTCCATTTGTACTATCAGACATACATTATTACTGGTATAATATAATTTCTACAAAATTACTTATTAAGAGTATAATTCTATTGCTACAGTTACTGCATTACTTGTTGGGTGTTAGATCATAATCAGTTGTATCTGTAAATACCAAGTATAATATGAAATTTTGTTCACAGTTAATCCCTCTCTATGTCTGTGTCGGTGCTGGTTGTGTAGGAGCTGCCTTTTACACACTACGATTAGCTGTTGCCAACCCTGATGTCCAATGGAACAGGACTGGCATTGTGTCTAATGAACAATACCGTGAAAAACAATACAAGGTTTGTAAAAAAATGATAGACAATATACAAAAGTTTGTCTGTTTTTTAAATTGTATTAAAAATGGGAGTTTTTCAATTTTTGGCAACTGTCCCTCATAATTTTTATCCATAAAAGAGCAAAATCATATTGATTAAAGAACTATTTATGAGAGAAATATTTATTTATAATTTGCATAGAGTATGCCTAGTTTAATTCTGGAATATATTGTAATTATTTTTTTCTGTATTGAAATAATTGCTTGCTTTTTTTACCTCGATGAGTTTTTTTATTTTCTTTTTTTTTAGTTCTGGTCACCAAGTGATGCTGCAGAAAGTTCTGCTCCAAAATATTAATTGTGTTGTGTGGGAAAGGTCTATATAATGTAATTCCTTAGTGTATTATAGTGTAATTATTAAATAAAATTCGTCTGAAAAGTTATTTTTTTGTGTTTCTATTTTCTCTAAGTTTAATGCTGAAAGAAAAACCATCCAGCCTTTAGATATTTGATATTATTTTAGCTAGTCGACCTTAATTTTTGGACATGTAATATGTCGAGATCAGATAGAAAGTATGAAATTTTTCCATTTCACCCTATATCACTTTTTGAGATTAGGCGTTTTGCATTTTCCATCTAATTTATTGTGTTTTTCTTGTATCTTTCTGTGCAGAACATACTTTTGGACATTTTAATTTTGGTTTGTTCAGTTTATAGCAAAGTAAGTAAAATTAATCGGTAAATATTTTCCGGTTATGATAGGTGATGGTTTTTACCAACAATAAAGTACCAGAATTAGTTAAGCTGACATATAATTGGATAGGTACTTGTGTGGAAGTTGTCTAAAAGGTCATTGATTTATTTAAATGGATATATTTTTGCAGAAGTAAGCGGCAGCATTGCCTAAACTACTAGAGATGTAGTGTTCATAGAGATGAATTCGATTAAGAATTTCTTTCAAATGCATTCAGACCCAGTAATTTACTAATAGAATGACTCGAAAATTTTAAAAGTATTTTGTTCTGGTTCTACTTTCTTTATCTAAGAAATAATGAAAGAATATTTGTGAGAAATCGTTTTCTATTATAAACTTCTCTTGATCGTAGTACTATAGAACTCTATTGATGAAAAAAGTTGACGGCAAACACTGATTAAATAGTACCAAGAATAATAACCAACGAGAGAATGTTCTATGAAAGAGCAATTTGACCTGACCTAAACATAGACAGATACTACATAGAACATACTACAACAATAGACTAATGAACCGTTATAGATTATTCACTTAAATGACCGCTACTCATTTTGTCGTTGAATCTTGAAGCAAAACTTTCTAATTCTTAATAAGTTTACCTGCCCATATAATAAACGATTAGGAAGCCAGACCTGCCAATTTTGTAACACACTTTTTACATTTTCTGCTGTAAGCATATACATTAGTATGTGAAGTATATTGATGCAATCTTACAAAAAGTATAGCGTGTCATGGTTGTAAAAGGTACTATTTTCAATATTTGTTACAAAGAAACGCTATTGTGCAGGAATAGTTTAACTTTGGATGACATGTTTAGAATGCGTCTTAATCAAATTTTTTATGTCTACAAAATAATCCTTATGATAGATAAAAAGGAACGTAGAAAGTATAAAAGCAAAATCGAACGAAGACCTTTCCCAAATACGAGTTCAAAATTCAGTAGTACCAAATCGATCCTTTGCAAATTCGAGCTATGGCTAACATCTCTACTGCTTGGTTCACACATAGTTGCCAAATTTCTTTAGGAATCCTAAAACGGTAAATGGATTTCCTGAGTAACCTTTGAACTAACTCGAAAACATTCGACTATCCAATCTAACCAATTTTTGGATTGTACTGTGAATAAGTCTTCCTGAAAATTCGGCTTTTGGTCCTGCGGGGAAAGAAGAGTGGTAATTTTTTTGAAACTTATTCTATTACTGTGAAATGGCTTCGCATTGGGAAGAATTTTACGCTACTCACTTGCCTCCGACGGATTTTGAAGATAATAGGAAACTTCTACAGGAATTCTGTGAGAGGCACAACAGAAATAATGAAAGAGTGGTGTTAGTTACAGTAAGTTAACAACTTTGAACTTTTACTAGGTGTAATTTTCTGCATAGGGCATTTTAGCTTAAAATGATCTAAATAACTTTTTTTTCTCCTCTATACTCCTAGCACACTACAAAACGATTTGTTTTTTAATTACTTCGTAAATAGGGTTGCATTTAATAAGACTGTTACATTAGACTTCAAAACTCCAAATTGTAAATATTGCTGTGCTAACACAATTTATTGCCTAAGAATTTTGCAATATATTTTGGCTGTGTAACACTAAAATTCAGCAGTGTCCCTTAAAAACTGTCTTGGAACAGACTCTTAACATTATTCATTCTTTCATTAAAATACAAATTATTTGAACCAGCTTCTTTTTTCCCCCTTTATGTACCTAAATGGTCTTTATAATGTCAGTGTCAGTTTATTTGAATTCACAGTATAATTAGTAGTTATTATTATCAATAACATCAGAATTAAGCAAATACAATGTTTTGAGTCACATCAAGTTTTTTGTTTTTTAATTGGTTACAGTCAATTTATTACTCGCAATATAAGTAACAACACAATATTATGTATCTAAAACCATAGTGGCAGTCCAGCGATAGGAAATCTTACCTGAAAAATTAAATTTAGGACTTATTCTGCCTGGTTTACTAAGGTGGTCTAACGTTCAAACTGATTTCATTTGATAATTAGGGGTGTAAAGTGACAAGAACATCAGTAAGCCAACTAAAGTTATGAGATTGCAGTACATGATAATAAAATTCGTTTTTGTTTATGATTAAACTGTTAGAAATGAAATATTGCATTAAACTTCTAAAAACCAATATTTATTACCTGTTTCAAGGTCTTAACTTCCAATTTTGATGTTAAATATTCTTATTAAAAATTTTTATTTGTGTAATTTGTGTAATATTCTCAAAAACAAATGTTTCCTGAAGATCTAGAGGCTTTCAGGTTTATAGCAACTGTCCACTTACTCCCCTTTGTAATGTTTATTATTTTAAAATGTCTGTTATTTTACAACACTGTGAACAACAGAATTTGGCAGGTTTAATAGTACACAAAATTAATCCTGCCAAATTCTGGTTGCCATGAACATCTTTGTGCTCTGCTGTCTCCAGTGTTGTAAATTGGGCTCCCATTTGATTACAAATGGGAATATTTCACTTAAAATTGAAGAATATAGAAAAGAGCAAAGTTAGTAATGTTATGTTAAGCAGAAATATGTTGTATGCTTTTGTAAATATCAGATAAAAGAACGTAAAACTAATATCTCTATCCCAGACAATAATTACACAAGAAAATAATATTGATATGTAATATCAATTCTATTTTAGTCAGGTGGTACAACAGTGCCTCTGGAACACAACACTGTCAGATTTGTGGATAATTTTAGTGCTGGACTGAGAGGTGCTGCCAGTACGGAATACTTTATAGAACATGGGTATGTAGTCATTTTTATGTGTAGGCAAAAAAGTGTGGAACCATATATTCGTCACTTTACTGGTCAGAAGTTTTTGGACATGCTCGAAATGCACGAAAAAGGACTTACTACTACTATAAATGGTCAGTATATTTATTTTTGAAAGCAATGATTAAAATAGTGTAAACAACATTTTTTTAAATTACTTTACAATTGAGTCAAGCAACAAAATGTTGATCCAAAGGGTATTTTTCATGCTTCTGCACTAATTCCATTTAATGTAAAAGAGTACTTATAATTTGTCAGTGTAGCCACATCCAATCATGCATGGCTTTTCCAGTGGTAAATCGACCACTACAAACATGATGTGCTTTGCTCATTATGTGCTGAATGCCTTGGAGAGACATTCTCAGGTCACAATCTACACTAATTTTTCTAAGATATTTGATACTGTGAATATAAGCCTTGTGTGCTAGCTTTATGTTTTCGGTTTTACAGGTAGCATGATGGAGTGGATGGGCAGCTATCTTACTGGGAGAACACAGTTCGTTTGAAGGTTGCACTCTCAGATTAATTTGCTGCTACTTTGAGGGTCCCTCAAGGAAGCTATTTTGGGCCATTTTTATTCAATATCAATTCATATTAAAGTATGCTTGACTTGTCCCTTCTTGCTATCTGCTGACAACTGTAAAATATTTAAAAGTAATTAACTCTGTCTCTGATGTTCTTCATTTCAGGCAGATTTGGACAGCTTAGTGGAGTGGTGTAGAATTAGTCGCCTTACCTTTAATATTGATAAGTGTCATGTAATGTCATTTTACAGAGGCCAAAATAAAATAAACTCTTCATGTGAATAATTAGAGTCTTGCTTCAGTTGATAGGGTTAAAGAGGTGGATATAATGCATTTTGATTATATTATTAATAAATCTCTAAAATTATTAGGTTTTCTTTGCAGACTAGGTAGAAACATTTCAAATATTTTTACTCTTAAATTATTGTGTCAATTGCTTGTTAGATCTACTATGCAATACTCTTCACTGGTTTGGTTTCCAACTTACACGTCACATATTTTATCTCTGGAAATAGTTCAAAATAAGTTTATGAAATTTGTTTCAATGAAACTAAATATTCCCTCACAAGATTACTCTGTAACTGCCATGAGATCTGTTGTGGAGAGGAATACTAGGGTTTTGCACAACTTTTTCACTGATGTAACTATGGGCTGCGTTCGCCTATCGCGAGACTTCTTTTTGAGGGTAGTGAGGTGGACTTTGATATATTCAGTGTGACTCTTTCTGGTTTGAGAAACTTAATGTTGTTACAATGCAAATGGTAATTTATGTTAGTTCTGGTTTTCTCTCCTCTGTCTTGTTTTGATAATTTTTACTGCTTAGATTAAGGAAATTGTATACATTCATTGTTATGTTAAGTTTGTAAAAAATAGGTTACCCGTTAATAAATAAATAAATAAATAAATCACCGGTAACCAAAAATGATGGTAGGGTAATTTTCGCTTACACCTCTGATTATGATGTAATGCAAAACACCAAAATATGAGGATGAAAATATTTTTTAAATAAATTTGTAATAAAATTTTTTAATTGTTAGTTGTTTGCATTGGTATTTTAAAGAAAATTTTATTTTTAGTTAAACCCGATAGTGTAGACGTACTAGCTCCAATTCTAGCAGCATACAAAGCAGCCCAAGATAATGGTAGAATATTATATGTAAATTTTACAACTATATATGATTATTTTTGGTTATTGCGGGCGGCGTGTGAATGTTTAGCCCAGTTTGATACAAAGGCATTGCTTTATTTGGCAGCTGCAGTATCTGATTTTTATGTTCCAGCCCAACAAATGGTAAGTACAGTTTCCCTCTAGTCAGCTATAAAAGTAATATAATGAGGCGGATGTAGCGGTGATGTCGTCTAAGTAAGTACAGTCGACACTCTATATAGTGAAAGACCAAAATGTTGACCAAAATTTCACTATAGAGAGTTTTTCACTATATAAAGAAAAAATCTGTATATATTGCTATGTATGTAAGATATTCTAGGTCTTGAAAAAATTGCACTATAAAGAGTTTTTCACTATATAGAGTTTCACTATAAACAGTGTCGACTGTAATTGGATATTTTCATTTACAGCAATACTTTACCATGTGTCAACATAATAACTTTAAAACTTCGTATCTCGGCAGCGATTTACATATACTTAGATTCTTCTTAAAAACCGTACATATCTCTCATATCTCTCCATCTATTATGAAGGCCTGAACACTCTTAAGAATGTTCAGATAAACCAGTATTTTTATTATAAGTAAAGAAATTTACAAACAATTTACATAGTCGCGCATCATAGATTAATGAACTTTTAGTTATTTTATTTAATTTTCCGATGTCCTTAAACAGGGGTTGACCCTCTTAAGACTGATATTAACTTAAATTATGCCCTTTGATTGGTTAAGAATGTGACGCCATCTATTATCGTGGTCTTTAAAGCACCACTTAAATTGGCACAATGGGAGGAAAGGGAAGTATAGGATTTAGGTATGTATATTTCTTTGATCTGAGGAATGACTGAAAATAAACATAAATAATTATCTAGTTTTGAAATAGGAACAAGAATTTACGTGAGAATATAAGGGTTTTTAGTGTTTCATACGGAACACTTTTGGAATCACGGTGCCTGTCTGTCTGTCACACCCGACTTTCTCCGAAGCTATTCGACATATAAAGTTGAAATTTGGCACAAATATAGAAACCGATGGCCCAATCAGAGCCGTGTAGTTTTGAAAATAAATTTTGACTCAAGGAATTAGTTTTGGAGGGTGAAATTGGAAGTGGAAAAAATTTTTTCTACAAGGTCATCTTCATCATGGGGTGTCAAATGAAAGCTTGTATATTATGAATATAATAATTATAAACTCAAAAATATAAAATCCCCTTAGAATTTTTTCCAAAAATAAGTTCTAGACGAATTAAATCAAAAAAAGACTCCAGAAATGGCTAAAATCACCAATATTCAAAAGTAGGAGCGAAATGGGTCTAAAAATAATTATTATATTCATAATTAGCAACCCAAAAAAACCTATAATTCCGTTGGAATTTTTCGTAAAATCGTGTTCTAGTTAAAATAAATCCTTTAAAAGATGCAAAAATAGCATTTTCTCAGCTTTTTTTTACTAATTCCACGCTCGATAATTCCTAAATTTTTTTTTCGACTTCGTGTCCGTGGAGACTTTTAATCAGAATGGCTTGAAGCCTAACATACTATATTTTCAGCCGATTTGACCGGGATCTAATTTTCATAAGATTAGTGCGGGGTTCTTTCAATGATGACTGGTGACTAACGGATAGGTACCGAGACAAAATAATTTTATTTTATCTGTTTATAATTAAACAAATATTTAGGGAATAAATATTTGCTTTAAACTTTTACTGCAAAGATGTCTCGCTTTTTAAATATACTAGGTAATTCGTATATTGAAGATGGATGTGTGATTGATTTCATGGAATATGTCAGAAATCATGGTATGGAGTACTAATTGTGCAAGGCTGATTTGCACTTGGTCGGTTTCTTTTCATTTTATCGAATGACTATCTTTTCTTTATGAAAGAGCAAAGAGTAATAAATGTGAAAAACTTTTTACTCTTATCAAATAGAAACATTTTAAATAAAGTAAGATGTTTAAAAATAATGTTGCCATAAAGGTTTAGGTTAATAATGAATGGTTTGTTTTTAGCCAACACATAAAATACAATCAGGAGGTGGAGTACCAAATATACAGCTACAACTTGTACCTAATTGTTAGCACCATTGGTCAGTTTATGGGTACCTCATGCATTTGTTGTGTCATTCAAGTTAGAAACTGATGAAAGTATGCTAATTAGTAAATGTAGGGACGCTTTAAATAAATATAAACATAAGGTAAGTAATGTAACTGTTAAAAAATATACTTTCCAAATATCTTATTTTTTTCCTTACAAAGAGCACCTGAGTCTCGGTCTGGTATAAATATTTGGCATTATTATTCGAGCTCATTTAGTGTTCTAATCTTGAAGATTAAAGATCCCTGAAGATGCTGCATTAAAACTAGGCGAAAAGTCGGAAAGTTGATCCTGGAAAAGCTTCCGTTCCATGTTCGTCTCGGAATTTTTTAATAATTTTTTTTTTATTTCAATTTTCAGTTGGTTATCGGCAACATGCTTCAGACCAGAAGAACAAAAGTAATTTTTGTAACTCCCGACAATAATTATGAATTATCACTGACCAGAGAGCAAGTTCATAGCGGTATAGAAATAGAAGAAATAATAGTCTCAAACGTGGTAGCGAATCATGGGGATTATATTAAGATTCAGAAATTTTAAGAAGTACCGTAGATCAGGTGGTAATGTGGTAAATGAACAAAAATATTAGATAATCACTTTTATCAGGGTAAATATTAATTGTATTTATGTGTAAGTGGTGAAGTATTATTCGTGTCATTGTAGTCCAGAATAGTATATTAATGGCTATCATGCCTCCCGTTTTTCAACAGACGACATTAAAACAGGCGACATTTTCAGCAATGAAATTAAGGTTATATTTTCGCACATAACACGCTATAAGCGTCTCAAGGGGGAAATAAATTTAGGCAGGTGAAAATAAGTCATTTTTTATAATACGAGGCATGAGTAAGTACCGTTTTGCGATTCCGCCGCCGCAGCGATACGGTCGGCGTTCCGCGCATGCGCGCTGGTAACCTACATCTCATGTCTACGCACTGACGCCATTACAGTCTGATTCTTCATTGTATACGTTGTTTACTGAGTGTTTAAGATGCCTCCGACAATCGTGAGTCCCGCCGATTGTGAAGTACGGGCTGTTATACGATTTCTTAGTGCTAAAGGCGTAAAACCGATCGATATTCATCGTGAGATCTGTGAAGTTTACGGACAAAACATTATGAGTGATGGAATGGTAAGGAAATGGGTGAGAGCATTTAAAGATGGCCGCACAAATGTGCATGATGAAGAACGGAGTGGGCGTCCTTCGGTCGTTAATGAAGATTGCAGGTGTGGACGAAAAGGTGAGAGAAAACAGCCGCTTTACAATTTCATCATTGTGCGACTGCTTTCCTCAATATTCTCGTAGTGTTTTGTATCGCATTGTGACCGAGAACTTTTTTTCTCAGGCGGCAGAATTTTATGAGGAGGGTATTCAAAAACTGGTGCCACGTTATGACAAGTGCCTCAATATTCACGGAAATTATGTAGAAAAGTAGATTAAGGTACAGGCTTTCATGTAAAAATAAAATTATAGCGATATCTTTGCACGTCTTTTTTAATTCCAAAACGGTACTTACTTAAAAAACATGCCTCGTATTTTCTTGTGTGAACGTTCTTTGTAGAATTAACGGACTTTTATGTATGATTTATTTTTACTTAGGACTAAAATTAATACAAAATATTTTTTTTTTATATATTGAAAATGGCAGGGTTGAGCCACTGTCTTCCGACACGGTTGTGTGGTTAGTGGTAAAATGGCGCAACCTCAAGCTTCTACGATATTCTTCCGAAATTAACTCATTTTTAAAATTCATTGCTAACACTGATACAGTGTGCGTGAACCTCAAAAAAATGAAAAAAAATGGCATGCTTTGAGAAAAGTTCGAGTTTTTCCTAAAATTTTCGAGTTATTTTGCCATTAGAAAAAAACTTTCTTTAAATTATTTTTTAAAATATTCCAGTTCAAGTACAAGGTAATACTGTTATTCAGATGTATGTAAGATTTCAACTAAATGGATGAAATATTTTTTGAAGTTTGATGACGCCAATTTTAAAAATACAGTTTTGAGAAAAACGCGTTCCAAGTTTCAGGAATATTTGATCGATTTAGTTGAAATTTTGTACACATCTAAATAACGGTAAACCTTGTACTTGATCCTAAATATTCTGAAAAATCATTAAAAAACAGTGTTTTTCATGGCAATATAACTCAAAAATTTTATGAAAAATTCAAAGTTTTTTTTAAAAGCATGCCATTTCGCAATTTTTTTTTTTTTTTTTAATTTTTATTTACCCTATGAATGTTAATGAATTTACAAAAACTCATTTGTTTTCAGATCAATTCAGTATAAGCTAAAGGTTACGCCAGTGTACCGCTCGCCGCACGACCTTGTCGGACGACAGTGGCTTAACTTATTTTCACGTACCTAATATATATCCTCTTTTAAAGATATTAGACAAATAATGTTTTATTTA
>JAHKBH010002973.1:0-7500 GCA_019049505.1 Pachyrhynchus sulphureomaculatus
TTAGAACGATAACAGATGGACACGCCGTATAGTTGAATAGAGGCCTAGAGAACACAAGATATACAGAGGTAGACCACAGACAAGATGGACGGACGATATAAAAAGATTGGCAGAACACGATTGGATGCAAAAAGCAAACAACAAAGCTCATTTGAGACAACTTGGGGAGCCTTATATTCGACTATGGATGGAATAAGGTAATGATGATGATGAATGCTACAAGCCCATTGAATACATACACAAAGAATCAGAAATTCTTATTATCAAAACTGTCCAATTTAAAACGCAGTTTCCTTAAATAGATCAATAATTAGCATTTACGTCACCAATTAGCGTTTAAATTTGTTTTTAATTATCACAAGTATGGAATGTTATCATTATTATTTTTTTTTTCATCCGGTTGTATGTGCAGAATGAATAGTTAAGTGAAATTGTGATTCATTGCTCTTGTTACAGAGAGTTTATTAATACTTCTCCTTTAATACACTTTATCAGTAATTAATTAGAATGATGTAGCATCTATGATTCCATAGAATAGGAGTAGACAAGTAACAACAACAAACAGGCAGGATTCATAACGAAGCTACATGTGAAAGAATGATGTATAATACATGAGGTATCTCAAAGTAAACAAGACTTTTTCAAAACAGCCAATATTAGTGGCGCCCCCCAATGGGTATAATATGCGTTTGAAAATCTTTCACTGACATTAGTTCTAATTTTCATGACAGTCAAACGAATAGAAGCTGAGAAATTGCGCCTAAATTGACACTGTGTTTTCGCTATCGGTCGAAAAATGAACATCGAACAAAAAGCAAATATGTAAAAATATTTACCGAAACATATCACAGTAATTGTTTAATTAAATTAAAAAGTAATCGTCACAAAAATTCTCAAAAAAAAAATCAGTAAAACACTTAAAGACACTTATCGTGTTATTTTATAAACCAACATTTGTTTTACAGCACGTTTCACGACGTAAAACAAAATGTTTCCTCTTTGAGCTGTCAGTGGACGGTGTATCATCTCTCTTCATCTCGTCTTTATATCTCTCTATTTCGTTTAAATATAACAACGTTAATGCCAAATTATTCCAGTATTCCAATAATAATTTCCTCTCTGCTCAAAGTATTCTAAAAAATAAATATTCGGTGTGGGTCCAATTTGTCCGAGGAGTAATCGATTATATTTAATAAATTGATGAAACAGAGGGCATGAGTAGAACAAACGTTTTACAGAAAGTTGTAAGGATCTAAATCAGGGGTGCTCAAACTTAAACTGCTGGCGATCTACCTCAATATTGTTAGACTACGATCGATCGACTCTGAGAGGCTGCAAGTAAGTGTGATGCAGGATTGTCGTCTAGGTAGGGCGTATCGTGGCATAGATATTAGTTTTCCGCACAATATGCATTTTTTTAGTCAAGGTAAGTGTAGGTCTGCTCTAAAATGTCAATGAAAAAACTCATAATTATTCAAAATTGCGAGTTTATTAGTTCTTACAAAACAAACGAGTTCTAGTGTCTAAAGTTAACTAAAGAGTGACTTTGGATGTTGAAGCGTGGCACTGCATGTCCTCAGCATACTTTTCATAAGATGGTACGTAATTACCGAGTGCTAAACGCAAGCATGATGACATATGTTCGTCAGTTAGTCGATTGCGATATTTTGACTTAATTATCTTCATTTGAGAAAATGTAGACTCGCACAAGTAAGTTGACCCAAACATTGCCGTCAGTTGAAGGGCGATTTGCCTTAGATTCGGATATTTATCTTCAGATATAAAACACCAGAATTTTGTATCAGATGTTGTGGCTTTGAGATGTATATCTGATATAATCTGCACTAACTCATTTTCAACAGAACATGAGTCCATGTTAAACTGACTTGCTATTTCAGTAGCTAATTCCTCAATGTTTTTACACGAAAAAGGATAACTCATAAATGATGCGATATTTGCCAATTTACTGAAATCATAAAAAACGTATTTCGAATTGGCCCAAAATATTTGATAATTCTGCCTCATAAATATCATAATTCAACTGAGGAATCCTTGCTCTCAAAGTCGGAAAATTTTTCAGATCCTTTCTTTACAGTGGATCTATCATAAGTTGCAATTTACTTTTGAATGCGTTTATTGCGCTAATTTTTCTCAATGATAGTTTTTCCTTTACTTTGAAGCTCCAAATTAATGGTGTTTAAATGCATTGTGATGTCTGTCAAAAATGCCAAATCAGTCAGCCATTTTCCGTTTTTCAGCATCTGAGTGTCATCACCTCTTTCGTCCAGAAAAGCTGTTATTTCGGGAAATAATTTTTGAAACCTTTCTAGGAATTTTCCGCGACTCAACCACCTGACGTCCGTGTGAAGAACTAAATCAGTGTGTTCAGCTGACTCACTATCTTCCAACTGCAATTTAAAGAACCGTCGTTGCAAGTTACGTGCACGGATAGAATTCACAATTTTTATTGCAATACCCATAATCTCCTCCATGTTTAGAACTTTTGAACACAAAACTTGTTGATGTATAATGCAATGGAAGGAGAAGAATGAAGGGAAATCATCATTAGCTCGACACAATGCCACAAAACCGTTTTTGTTTCCAGTCATTGCTGGTGCTCCATCGGTTGTAATGCACACTAGTTTATATATTAGTAGCTTGTAGTTTATTATTAAAATTGAAGAAAACGTCATATATATCTTCGCCACGGGTCTTTCCTTTCAGAGGAATCATTGTCAAAAACTCTTCCTTAGCCGACATGTCATTGAATACCATTCGAATAAAAATACACAGCTGGGCAGTGTCTGTCATATCGGTGAATTCGTCGAACTGTAAAGAAAAGTATGTACATTCCATGATATCATGTTTTAGTTTATCTGCCATGTCCTGACTCATGACTTCAACACGCCTTGTGACAGTCGGACGAGATAACTGAAGTGCTCTAATAGCAGACATAATCTCTGTTTTATTTTTAAAAATCTCCAAATAGAGATATTTTAAATGACGCGATCGTTGCAGCTTTTGATTGTTTGGCTGGTCTTGTGAACATGGTTTGTTCTTTTTTCAAACAAGTTATCAAATCACGTACTTTTCATTTTCTTAATTCACTCTGTGACGGAAAATCCTTTTCATAGTTTTTATGAACCGTTTTATAATGCCTCTCTAAGTTCCCACGCTTAGGTATTGCAACTGACGCACGGCAAATGAGACAAATGCACTTATCCTTTACCATACAAAAGAAAAAATTCTGCCTCCCAATCGTTATTAAAATGATAAGTTTTACTTTTCTTCGCCGCACCCATTTTGGACTATTTATTAATAAACTTTGTATCGATGTATCGCCTTCAAATTACAACGCAGACTGACTCCTATTCCTGCAGGCGCAACATTTATATCGGCGCGAACGAAGTCTCGAATGTTCTCGTCAAACACGCCGCCCGAAGTTTCTAGAAAAATCGGCCGGAATCAAAAACGCGGCTTTTCTTTGACAAGTACCGCGCGTTCCTTTGGTAAAGCCGCCTTTTGCCGCTAGCAGGGGGTTATTACGATAAAAGAAAGTGATGAGGGGGTTATTCTAGCCTAATTGTGGATCGAATAAATTTTAGTAGTTTATTCATTACATTTTGTTTTAGTTACCTAAAACAAAATCTGTGAATTTCTATATTGGAATTTTTTCTCGAGATCGACTCAAAAAGCACTCACGATCGACTTGTCGATCGCGATCGACCGTTTGAGCACCCCTGCTCTAGAGTTTCTAAAACATCATGTGGACTGCCCATAACGTCTTTTTCACCATTTTCCAGGCTGTAAAGAAGATCATCAAGAGCAAGTCGGCTAGAAATGATCTGAGACACGATAAAATTACGTTGGAACTATTAAAGAGCAAGTCCTCAAGCTCACTCATTTAATCCATGAGCTCCCAGACTTACTGATCTATCAACCCGCTTTTAACCTGTGGGAATTTGGCCGAATAAATATTTCTTTACGTCATTAAAAGCAAATTTGTAAGTTTGAAGTTAAGACGAAGCGATCCTAAGACCCCACCTATCTTAAAAATCCTTTTCATAATTAAAAATGTTCCTTCATATCGCACCTACATATAATAAACAGAAAATACAACCCTCTCGCCGTATTTTCAACCGTAAAAAACAACTTTTTTTTCCAATTGCATCACGATAGATAAATATCACAAATTGTATTTGTTATGCTCACCGTTAATGGTCTGTCTATCCATCAATTAATTTCAGTTTACCACCCAATCAAACCGAAACCCGATTAAATCGTTTCAATTCACTCTAATTGTGGTCTCGGTTTCGGTTTAACATAGTCGTTACCGGTTTTCATTCTCCTGCTGCATTGCATTTTCCTGAATGCCTGCCCGCTTTTCCTGCCCGGCGAGATCGATGCGGTCACGCCCATCCGTTTTCCTGCAATGTTTATTATACCTGGTTTTTGGGTGGTTGAGGGATTTAGGGTGTTTTTTTAGGGTAATTGTTAATTTGACTAGTTGTGGAAGGCTCAAGTAATAAATTTAGAAACTAAATAGACCAGTTTTAATATTTTAGGAGCGTCACCTTTACATATAATGAAACATATTCCTTGCTTCTTAGTTTGATAAATCTTAATCGTTGAATAAATTGGCATAGTAATTTACCCAGAACTTTCCTGATAAATTTAAGTTTAATCTAATTGATTCATTCCTCTGTATATATATACATATATATATATATATATATATATATATATATATATATATATATATATATGTATGTATATACATATATATATATATATATATATATATATATATATATATATATATATATGTATATATATATATATATATATATATATATACATATATATATATATATATATATATATATATATATATACATATATATGTATATATATATATATATATATATATATATATATATATATATAGCATCGCTTCTTTGCTGACGACACAGTACTGGTTTTTTCAGGAGATGAATGGGAGAATTTAAAAGATACAGCACTGAATGGCTTGAAAATTATAAACTTACCCTTAATTTAACAAAGACCCAGTATATTGCTTCTCTCTGACTGTAGCGAATAGACCACCATTCAATTATATAGAATTCAATAAACACATCGTAAAGGAAGTAACACACGCTAAGTACCTTGGAATAGTGATTGATCAGTTTCTGAAGTGGCATTTTCATGTTGATTACGTGTCGAACAAAATTTGAAAAATCGTTTATAAATTTTACCTTCTGAGAGAATTTCTGGACCAAAGCGTTTTGGTGATGATTTATAAGGCATTAGTAGAATCGATAATTCGATATGGAATTGTGTTATGGGGTGGATTGTATAGTAATAACCTACACAAGCTAAATATTATACAAAAATATATTTTGAAAATAATATATAAAAGAAATAAAAGATATCCAACGGACAGGCTGTTTTCAGTAAAAACGAGTAACATTAAAATAATGTATATCAACGCGATTTGTGCCTGTATACACGCTCATAAAGGTGCTCAATTACATATAGCACATAAGTACGACACTCGAACAAAAACACTTCAACATTTAAAAGTACCTCAAAGCCACAACAATTTACATCTGAGATATTTGAATTATATTGGGCCTAAATATATACAACTTACTCCCTATTGAAATACGAAAAGAGCAGAATAAAAATACATTCATCAGAAAATGTAACTGGTTTGTTTTCGAAAATAGCTTCCAATTTGAAGGGTTTCTAAACTGAATGGGATGGTGTCAGAACTATCTCATGAGGGGAGAAGGAAGGAATTTCTTTGATGTATATATGTGTATTAGAGTGACCGGATCTCATAGAGGGGGAAAAAAAATGTCGGAATCTTGTTCGTTCTGGACCCCACAAAACGATTCCCCTTTCCAGATATTGAGATAGCCGAAATTTGAGCTCGATTAAACGACGTTAACCCGTGCCGCTCGTCGCTCAAAGTTTGAAAATATCCAAATTTTTGGCCAAAAAGCTGACATATGGAGCCATAACTCCAGAACGGTAAATAATAGAAACACGCTTAATATCTCAAAAGAAAGCTAATGTTGTTCTTCAAAATTTATATTCTATATATAATTGTTGTTATTTTAAGTCAAACCGAGTTACAACAGCCTTTAGCCCCAAAAACGTGACCTGGTACCACTAGGAGCATACTTCGTATATTTTGTTATTAAGTGATAAATTTTGCTTTTCTTGGTATATTTTTGAGTTTAAAGTAGAAAATATAATAAAAAAACAAGTAATACTGATAAGTCTAATGACATTTTTTATTTTTAAAATATAAAAAATTAGGTATATAATACATACAAAACAGACACAGAAAAGATACAGACGTAGTACCTACATGAGTTGATAATTTTACATAGTTATCTAATCTATTCTAGAGCTTTTGTTAAAGTAGTTTTTGAAACGTCAGGATATAATGCTCGGCATTTACTTACAACTTGCAGGACATATTGCTTTTGGTCTTCATCTTTTGTCAGAAGTTCGTTAAAGTCGGTTATTAATTTAACACCACGCTCAGCCATATCATTAACTACTTTTAATGTTTTGACAATTTTCAATCCTTCTTGGAAGTCATTATTTTGAGGCCAGGTGTTTGGATGTTGTCTTAGGAAATCTGTTTTTTTATATTAAATTGGTCAAAGAACGTAAACGTTTCTTTGGTAAGTAAATTTACCAATCCTCCATCAACTACCTCTTTTAAGTTTTCTTTCCTAACTTTTGGATTTACAACCCTAGCGTGCTGTGATGGTTCATCTGTGCTACTGAGCAATTTATTAGCCATTAACAACTTTTCATCGTCTGTAATGGTGGGATCAATAAACGATAATCCTACCAACTTTGCATTCAAATACCACAAATGGTTCGAAAATTTGGTCAGGGCTATTTCTGCAATGTCGTTGTCACATTCTTTATAGTCTAACAGACTATGCAAAATACCTAAATCTTGCTTTGGTGCAAGATGAGCTTTTGGAGCATTGAACCAAGCTTTACAATAAATTTTAACTAGGAAAACAGAAATGGCACGCACAGAACTTTCTTCTTCTTTAGACATCTTAAATTGAAGACGAAAAATGAACATTTTTAAGCAGTAAATAGCCTTTGCCATCCACCTAGCATGATGAATGGCTCCTGGAGTTCTAAAACCCACAACATTGCCGTCTAGTGATCCAACAAATACGAGAACCAACTGCAATAGCTCCTTGTAGTCATGTCTGGGGTGGCTCTCAGTTAATTTGGTCTCGAGTTCGGCAGTATCATTTGCAATTACTTCTGGAGTTAGCTGCTTTTGTATTAGATTGTCACTGATACCTGTGTCGTATTTTCCTTTGTCTATCTTGGGCCACGCAGTGAGGAATCTCTTGAAAATGTCTGGATGAGGTCCAGTGGTTGATCCCATTTTTGTGTCGAATACGCCTCTTAACAGAATTTCCAAGATATGGTGACGGCGAGCTAGGTATA
>JAHKBH010002973.1:12500-15537 GCA_019049505.1 Pachyrhynchus sulphureomaculatus
TCTTGTTACATGTAATATAAGAGCCCTATTAACAATGCACAAAAAAGAAGAACATATATATTTCTGGCTCTCGGATTGTGGCATACCCTCTTAGAAGAGACCTCATTCGCTCGGTCCTGCCAAAGACAGCCAAATACTATAACACATGGGCTGGAAAAGTCCCGGGCCTAACACATAGATGGCGCTAGTTTTATTGCAGTCACCTTTTTTCAGTTAATACTAACCTTCAAAAGACAGCTGTTAAAATTTCATGATATTCTATTCATTAGTTTGTGAGTTATTGTGCTAAGAGTGACGCTACTTTTGTCATTTTCAAAAACATTGGATCAAAAACAATTTCGTGTTTTAATTTTACACTGCTTCTTGATGGGAAAAAAAATACCGTTCAAGCGAAGCAATGGCTTGAAAAGTGTTATGGGGACTCCGCTCCATCAGAAAACAACAATAAAACGTTGGTTTGCTGACTTCAAACGTGGTCGTAGAGACACCGATGATGCAGAACGCAGTGGACATCCAAAATGAGGCGGTAACACCAGAAAACATCAAAAAAATCCATAAAATCGTTTTGAATGATCGAAAAGTGAAGTTGCGTGAGTTAGCGGACATCGTAAAGATATCAAAAGAACGTGTTGGCTTTATATTGCATGAGCATTTGACTATGAGAAAGCTCTGTTCAAAGTGGGTGCCGCGTTTGCTCACTGTTGATCAAAAACAAGAACGTGTTGATGATTCTGAGCAGTGTTTGGCCATGTTTAAACGTAACAAACCGGAATTTTTGCGTCGATATGTGACAATGGATGAAACATGGATCCATCACTTCACTCCGGAATCAAAAACGATCGTCATCTGAGTGGACAGCAACTGGTGAACCTCGTCCAAAGCGCCCGAAAGCACAACAATCGGCTGGAAAGGTTATGGCCTCGGTATTTTGGGATGTGCGTGGTGTAATATTCATCGACTAACTTGAAAAGGAAATACCATCAACAGTGAATATTATATAGCGTTATTGGAGCGTTTTTTGAAGGCCGAAATTGCAAAGAAACGACCGCATATGGCAAAGAAAAAAATTTTGTTTCATCAAGACAACGCACCGTGTCACAAGTCAATCAAAACAATGGCAAAAACTACATGAATTGAACTTCGAATTGCTCCCACATCCACCGTATTCGCCAGATTTGGCTCCCAGCGACTACTGGCTGTTCGCAGACCTGAAAAAAATGCTCGCCGGTAAGAAATTTCGCACGAATGAAGAGGTTATCGCTGAAACTGAGGCCTATTTTGAGGCAAAAGATAAATCGTTCTACAAAAGTGGTATTGAAATGTTAGAGCGGGCGCTGGAATGATTGCGTTGGCTCTTGATGGAGATTACGTTGATGGATAATTAAAGCTAATTTTGAACCAAAAAAACCGTGTTTTCTTTGTTAGGCCCGGGACTTTTCAGCCCATGTGTTAATAGTACATTTTTTACCAAAAGTATTGTACTGTATAACCTATAAAAAACCTGGATATTAACCGATTTAAAAAGAGACTAAAGAATATTTTATTGGAAGAGGCATTTTACAATGTAGAAGAATTTAAGGATTATCTTGGTCGCTTCTGAAATGAAAAACTTTTTTTAATTAATTCAGTATGTGTATTGTGTATCATGTATTTGCAGTTATTGTTGTTTTATCTGACCTATACATGTTTTTATGTAATTAACTGATAATTTATATATGTATGTAGTTTAGGACTAAATTTAAATCTTAACCCTGTCTAAAGCTATTGCAAAATGGACAATAAAGATTATTATTATTATAGGTATATATATATATATTATATATATATATATATATATATATATATATATATATATATATATATATATATAAATATACAGTCCCTGGCCAAATTATTAGACGCACTGTATTTTTTTTAGTAATTTTATGTTTCTTAAGAGTTTTTATGCAATAATTGTATATTTAAACTACAATATTATTGATTTTTATTTAAAAAAATGTTGTAGACTACATATTTGTATTTATTTTTAACATACGTCAACACTGTGTTGACAAAGTGGATACATGAAACGTAAATAAGTACAAACCTGTATCAGTCGCGATCGGAAAATCGAGTCAGGGGACGTGTTTCTGTGGCTTTATGGACTGTGATTGTTTGTTTAACAGTTTTATACTACTCAGTTATTTAGTTTATTTATATGCAGTGTTTTTAAAAAAGTAATTGGACTATTTTCATTATGGGTAGAAAAGGCGATCTTTCACCCACGTAAAAAAGCTGAAGTGAAGGCCCCTTGTGATTGCGAAAACATTTACAAACCGAGAAATATCACGAAGATTGGAGGTTTTGAAGCTAGTGTACGACGCATAAAAAAGAAAATTGAGTCAGGGAAGGAATTAAGCCCGAAAAGAAAGAAAAGATGCGGTAGAAAACCAATTTTCACTCCACGGTCAGAGAGATGTTTGAAGAAAATTTGTGTAGAAAACAGATTTGCTACCACAAACGTAATAAAATCACAACTCCAGGATGCTAGCGTAAATGCTTCTGAGCGTACTGTTCGAAGAAAATTGAAAGAATTAGATTTTAAGGCCTGTCGCCCCGCCTGGAAGCCCAAGTTAACAGCTGCAATGAAAGCAAAGCGCCTGAAGTGGGCCAAATAATGGGCAAGACAAAGATGTGGACTTCTGGAGATCGGTAAGATACAGCAATTTAATCAATAATTGATACATTATTCTCATTTTCAGTTAAATAAAACAAATAAACATGGAAGTTTAATATATTTTTCCTAGTTTTGACAGTGGTGAAAGCACATTCGAAATTTTGCAGAATAAAGCTCAGTATGTGCGTCGTCGTCATGGAGAAAAGTTTCATCCTGATTGTGTCGTCCCGACGGTTAAAACATCCCACCAAAGTGATGATTTGGTCAGTCATCAGCGGCAAGGGCACTGGACGTCTGTACGTCGTCAAAGGAATAATGAGGCAAGATCAGTACAAAGAAGTATTACAAAATCGGTTGATTCCGCAGCTCAGAGAATGGTTC
>JAHKBH010002976.1:0-11451 GCA_019049505.1 Pachyrhynchus sulphureomaculatus
GGAAACAACGCACCCGTAACAGATTTTTATAATAAAGACCTTGGTGAAATACCCGCTATAAGCTGATATTACCATTTCATTAATATTACTAAGTTAATAGAAGTAGGAATAGTTATTATATAAAATGATAATTTTAGCTTTAAATTTATGATTTAAAATATTAATTTCATTTGGTTGGGTGGTACTTTGAATTGGTATCCTAATGCAAATTTTCGCGACATAAAATATTTTCAAAAGATAAAAGTGACATTTATCGAATCTCTTGTGTGAAATTTTCCCTTACATTACGTTATACATTGCTTCAATAATTAATATTTGTTTTAAATTATTGAAATCAATGTGTAATTCATTAATGGGTATTTGCATAAAATGTTATTTGTTAGTATTTAGGTGCACCGACATTGAAGGAACCCTAAGGATCGTTTATTACACTTAACGAATTAAATAGCACTCTTTGATCCGTATTTTTTTAAATATTCTAATTAAAAATATTTTCTTAAACAGCGATAAGATAATAATTTTAAGAACGTTTGTCCTCTGCATTTTTTAAAATTGTAAATATGTTTAAATGTGTAATGTACAAGGTGGTCCAAATTGGACTCTTTTTATAGGTCGCCTCAATCTGAAAACTTACGTCGGTATCTGAGGCTCAATTTTTATGGTCAAACTCATTGGGGACTACTGCATATAGATATCCAGTACCGTTTCAGATATACTGGGTGTTTTGTCTAAAAAAATTTGCCATTTTGGAAACTTGTTTGGTTATTCTGTTTCCTATTGAAAATTTTTTATTTTGTAAATTACATTCTTCCAAGCACTTTTTCACGTTGGATTTCAACTGTGTATGTTTTATATTTTTTTACCAACTAAGATTTTAATAGGTATTAACGCAAAAAATATATTGTATAAATGGGATAACCCTATATATTTTTCCTTATTCCGAATAGGAGCTTTTTAATTTACCATTGTCTTAAAAATTGTAGGCTCAACTGTATATTTTGCTTTAAATCTACTTCGAAATTTGATGGTTTTCAGGTTTTTACGCGAGTTTTTAAAAAATTGCCTCATTTCTGTGAAGTAGGGTTTGTACGGAGCGGCAATATGGTTTAATTCAATTGTTAACTCTCGTTGTTGTCAAATTTTACTTCAGGTATCAGTTTATTGGAATTGTCAAAAAAAATCGCAATGAATGTTTGAAAATTTTACGAAAAATGGGATATGATAGTGTTGTTGTCCATACAAACCCGGAGAGGGAAAAATTCCTGAAGAGGCAAAATTAATTTGTACCACGAACGGTATCCTGAGAGGGCGTCAACCCTTCAAGGTTATATATTCGCTCCGGTTGCGACATATCCTAGGTTAAACAGTGGTTCAGTTTTGAAAAAGAATCGACCCATAAAATTATGCTATCAAAACTGGGATAAGGGGTTAGAAGAAATAGTTGTTTTAGGAAACGGATCGGGAAAATAATCCTAACACTTCAACCCGACAGTTAAAAGAATCCACTGGACATTTAGTTTGGGGAGCCAAAGAAATCAAGGCTGATTTGGATTTAATGTCCGTGCCCGCACGCGAGCTGGTGGGACTTTTTTAGAGGCAGGGTTAATAGGTTCATTTATTTAAGAAGGAAACACGCAACCTTTCAGAGATTATTTAGAAAATTTAAGTCAGCAAATAGAAACCTCTTTGTTGATGAACTGCGCGTTAATTGGCTTATATTTTTTTCAAACACTCACGCTGCAGTTATCAGTAAATTTTTGATCAGCCCAATTTTTCGTCAATAACTGGAAAGCCAACCAAGGTCCGACCGGTTGGCCGGCAAAGGTCACCGGGATGGATTAAACAACCATTGACTTCTATCCCTGGGGGAAGACCTAATTTTTTATACTTGCCAACAAACGCCAGGCAAACAGTTAGGAAGTCGCAGTGTATAAATAGTTTTTGCAGGCTCTCCTCTCCTCTTGAACTAATCATCTCGTTAAAGAAGTGTCCAGAAAGGGTTTGCCCGCCTTATGTTGGTCAATGAAACTGGTTTCGACATTTCGAACATATCTTATAGGAAAATTGTTCTTGTTTTAGTTTGCTCTGATCGGAGGAATAATTTGGTTTTGTTGTTTTGGTTTTATTTCTACATAGTTTAAGGTTTAGGCTTTTAGTAAATGTCATTGTAGTTTTAATCTCTTAGTGTGACTTCTTGGTTTTTTCTTTACGGTTTGACCTGGCTATCGGGTAAACAATTGATATGGCCGCACCGTCCAAAGCTACTTTCACAATATGTGCATTTAAAACTCGCGTTAATAAACTGAAAACCTTTATATTTTGAAATATGATTTAAGCAAATTATAATTGTGGGCTATATTTTTGGAATGGTATTTGTAAAGGAAAAATATACAGTGTGCCCTTTTTAAAAAATATATTTTTGCGTTGATAACTATTTACATATTAGTTGTAAACAAAATATATGTCACTTACAACTGGTTGAAATCCACGTGAGGTAAATAAGTGCTTTTGAAAATGTTTTTTACAGGAATTCAAACATTTTCTATAGGAAAAGAAATTCATACATTGTTCCGAAAAATGCATGATTTTTGAAAAACACCCTGTATATCTTGAAACGGTTACTAGATATCGACATGCGGTTTTTTACCATTGAGTTGTAAACTGCACTTATATAAAATTCTTGTACGTTAAATGCTCCCTTAATAATTAATATGATTCATAGTTATTAGGGTATAACCTGTAATTGTTAGTTAATTTTGTAAACGGTAAAATGACTCCATACAAACCCAGTTTTTTTACATTTTTAAGTTAATGGTCATTGAGATAAATTTTGGATTCTTCATGTTGTATTTAGAACGTATTGACTCATTTATATATTTCCACAATTTTCCTTACCTACTTTTTTAAAATTAATCAATTTTCCAAATACAAATCTGTTTTCCAATTTAAGTTTAAAAACACTACGGTTTTTTTCATATACTTAACTAGTAACATAATTTCGATCGTGAGCTAGCTGATGGTGGAAATCTCTTTTTTTAAGTACTAAACAAGGTCAATTCATTAAAGCTGATCATCAAGCTAAGTCTATTACAGATTTCGAATAACTTTTTAATTTTTTATCAGACAATTTCGGACAATAACTGGCCAGCCAACCAAGGTCCGAAGGGTTGGCCGGCAAGGTCACCGGATTTAACCACCCATTGACTTCTTCCCTGGGGAAGACCTAATTTTTAAATTGCCAACAAACAATAGTTGTAATTATTGTCGTAATTAGATTGCTCAAAATAAAAAACTCCTAGAAAGTATTAAAACTTAAACTAACTTTGCTTTATGGTTGACCAGCTGCAAAGAGAAAAATTAAGTAACCCTTTAAAATTTAGGTGTCTCTTTTCGTCAATGGTTCTTGACCTAAGACATATCGGCAATTACTCTGCAATTCTGTTGTGGTGCAAGACGAACTTCAGCATGCTTTCAGTGTCGTCTTATGTTTTTACGTGCTATCTTACTATATACTACCACAAACAAAAAAGGACATTTCAGGACAAAACAAAATTATGGATGGTAGATGGAATGAAAATTCGTTTGTGTGGTGAAACGGAACACACCGACTTCGAACTTTTCAGAAATCGGGGGCAAAATCATTGATTTACAAAATTTGGCACCAACTAGTTATTTTTTATAAATAAAGGATTTTGAGTGTATTCGAATACATTCTCTCGCGACTGTTTGTATTTTATAACTTACATGAATGAATTAGGCATGGCTTTCCTAATAAAAGGTCAAGAATTGAATGCAAAGTTGTACACGTGTGATATGAACACATTTTTTTTAATAGGTTAATTATGAATTGTATAATACTAAAACACATTCCTAAGATCGTATCATTAATTTTATGCTATATAAGATTTACGTGTATTTTGTTTTTTTGTCCTAAATAATTTTGGAACCGTATTTTTGATTGGTAATTGGGGTAACCCTAAGCAATCATTACTACGTTATAAAGAAATCTGTTAAAGGGCACCTTAAAAAAAATGAAGCACTAATGACAAGATTATTCTTTTTTTATAATAAATAAAATGGGATGAACTAAACACACTTTAAAAATTTAAGGGAAGTGCCCTGGATTTTTAAAACTGTGCTTATTGGAGCCAAACAAAATTTTAGAAATGCTTATTATGTAGGTTTTTCGTTTAGAAACTATTACGTTACCCATCACAAACAGAATTTTTTTAATAAAACGACGATGAAGTAGAGGATGGCTAGAGGAATCTGGCATATACGAACATATTTTTTTTAAAGTAAATTAAAAAAAAATATATGCAAAGTATAAATATTTTCACAAGGCAAATGGAAAAGTAATAATATATCAACAAAAATTATTGGAAAAGTCTCACCTTAGAAGTCATCATTGTAATACAGAGTGGTGCGTAATTCCGTTCTTAAAAATGATCGAATATCTGGCTAATGTACCGATTCCTTACGTTCGGTATAATTCCATTGGGAACTATTTGGTAGTAATGCGGTCTATGTATTTATAAAAATTAAAATGGGTCACCAGAATCAAAACATACTTTTCTATTTCAAAACCCTACGTTGTAGATTACCATATTATCTGCTGCTCTCTCCCTTAGCTACTGATATCCTCTCATCTCCTGTTCCTGAGAGATTTCTTTCTTTGACACCAAGATATCCTTTTCTATAGCCTATCCACTCACTAACACTCATGGCTAGCGCTTTACAGTTTATGGTAAAAAGAATCCATTATGGAACAAGTCGAAGAGTTTAGTTAAGTTAACCAAATATAGAGAGTGCGAAGTATCACCGGGATAGACCAGGCTACGATGATAGACAACTTACGTAAAATTTAAGGAGAAGGAATGTACCTAACGGCCGCTGTTAGTACTGAAAGTCGGAAAGAGTCAATAAAGAAAAAGTTATGCACAAATTGATGATTGCCACTTATACTTGTCCAAACGCTGTCATCCGATGAGAAAATTATAGGACTAGAAGAAGAACTGACCAGGGTGAGGTGGGATGTCATAGGGCTCTGCAAGGTTGTAGGGCAATATACTTATTATCATGGAGATGAAAATGTTCGTGAGGGAGGAAGAGGCTTCATCATAAATAAAAATATAAGAACAACATAGTCGAAAAAATTACATATCACAGGGTAGTAGGTTATATAATACTAAAAAAATAAACTAACGATACAGCGCTCAAATGATAATTGCCTACACGCCGACTTTGACTCATCCGAATGAAGAAGTAGAAGCTTTTTTTCTACGAAAACATCAGAACAGCATTAGAACAAAGAAAAAACCCACTTCAACATCATTGTCAGGGATTTCAATGCCAAAGTCAGTGTAAAATCAAATGATTCCGAATATCTATTAGGCAATTTTGGAAGTTGCACTAAAAAACGAGCGAGGCGAAATCCTAATAAAACTTTTAGAGAAATACCCTTTTTGATGAATGAATACTTTCTTCTATAAAAAGCCACCAAAAGTTGAACGTGGGCCAGACGGCAGAACAAAAAATGAAATCGATATTGTATTATCCGTTCAGAAATCTCTCAATAAAGACGTCACAGTTTTAGACCAAGTCTTCTTGGGCAACGATCATCGTATGGTGAGAGCTGCGGTTGTCATCAACTTAAAAAATGAGAGAGATGATATGAAATGATCATGAGAAAGGGTCAAAAAAGAAATGGCAAACTGTAAAAAAAAATTCCCTTCAGTATGAAGAAGCGATCACACCGTCGCTAATAAACACCGAAACAAACGACGCCTGAACGTCGATGATTTAAATCATTCAATAAAAGAAGCTCCCACTCAAGCGACAGACCACGGCAGTAAAATCAGCCCATATATTTGGTCACTTATACATCAACGCAAAAAAAATGCAAAGTCAAATTTGGAAATACACAAAATATAAGAAATATAAATAGGGAAATTTCGGAAAACATAAAGAAGAACAAAAGGAATTATAATAAAGCAATATTCAGCAAATCATAGAGGAAAATAAAACTTTGAAAGTTCTTCGACGAAAGTTCGTCCCCGGTAAAAGCGAAATATTAAAACTTAAGACAAAGACGGTCAATTATAAACTTCAAATAGAACAAAATTACTAAAAATAGTTGAAGATTTTACATAGATTTGTATATAAGCAAACATGAAATAAGAAGCAAACAATCAAAACAAGCAAGAGCAGAGGGGTCGTCAACTAGGACCAGGAATTAGGCGAGATTACAACAGAGGAGATAGAAAACGCTTGGATAAAAAGGCACTAACACCCCTGCTGATAACAAAGCGGCAGATGATAGTAACGGAAGCCATTAAATATAGGTGGCAAGAACCTCATGAACAAGATGAAAAACTTATTTAAAATTTCTCTCTGTAGAACTCTGTTATACCGAAAGACTGGAAAATTTTTTAAATAATCTTACTAGATAAAAAAGAGATACAATAGATATGGAGAACTATAGATCTACATTTTTATTGTCGCATTGTTATTGTTTACTAGATAATACAGGGCCACAAAAAAAAAGTTTTGTAGCTGAAAAAAAAATACAATGTGTTTTTTAGTGTGCTAATAAAACGAATCCGAGATCAGAAATTGACTCATCATCTCATAACTCATAACCTCAAAATCTCCTCCAAAATGATCAAAAAATACTTTTACAAAATAAATTAAAACTGTAACGGACAAACCACCATATATATATATATATATATATATATATATATATATATATATATATATATATATATATATATATAACATATATATATATATATATATATATATATAATATATATATATATATTATATATATATATTTATATATATATATAACACGTATTTTGGGGTGCTAAAGTCGAATCCAAGTTCACCTCAAAAAAACATCAAAAATGGTCAGAATTACATATGTAAGTAAATTAAAAAATCAAAAAAACTGACCACCATATTTATACGTATTTTGGGATGCTTAAACTGAATATGCCAACAGAATTCAAAAGTCAAGAACACAGGTTGCTGGATTAAGGTCCCCTCGCTTCTCGACCACTAGATGCTTTATTAAAGTGATTCTTTGATGGTGAGAGGCGAGGGGACTCACTTAAATAAAGCACCCCGAGAGTGACAGACGAGGGGAGTTTAACTAGAGGAGTAACCATAATAAGGCACAACGTAGGTGAGAGGCGATGGGACTCACTTTAATAAAGCCCCCCGAGGGTAAAAACGGCGGAACTCACCATAATACAGCATCCTGTGAATGAAAGGACTAGATTAATTGAGGATATTTCAAGATCCTGACGTAATAGGTCAATTCTGTTGACATATTTGCTTTCAGTAACCCAAAATACGTTTAGATATGGTGGTCTGCTCGTTTTTTTTTTGCATTAGGTTGTGTTATGGTTATAATTTAACGTTCTTGAAGTAAGTTTCTCTTCTGTTATGTAAGGTTTAGAGTTGTTGGTGTAGAGTTCTTAGTGCAAGATTCTTGCATTAGCTTATGTTAGGTTTAGAGTCCTTGGGGTAAGTTCCTTGCATTAGGCTATGCTAGGTTTAAAGTTCTTGGTGTAAGCATTTTGGCGCCAGTTGCTTGCATTAGGATATGTTAAGTTTAGTGTTCTTGGTGTAAGCTTCTTGCATTAGGCTGTGTTAGGTTTAGAGTTTCTGGTGTAAAGTTCTTGGTGTAAGTTTCGTGCTTTAAGCTATGTTAGGTTTAGATTTCTTGGTGTAAAGCTCTTAGTTTAAGTTTTTTACATTAGGCTATGTTTGGAGTACAATTCTTGCATTAGGTTATGTTAAGCTTAGAATTATGATTGTAAAGTTCTTCTATTGGGGTGAGAGGTGAAGGGACTCACTATTAACCAGCGTCGTGAGGGTCATGTGCGAGAGGGATTATTTTAATAAAGCATTTAGTGAGCGAGAAAACGATCGGGGACTTAGTTTAATCCAGCCACCTGTGAATGAAAAGACGGGATTTTTTTAGGTTATTTCAAGATTTTGACTTAATAGGTCAATTCTTTTGGTATAATTGGTTTAAGCACCCTAAAACATGGTGGACTATTCATTTAACTTTTTAATTTACTTATATACATATTTCTGACCATTTTTGAGGTGTTCTTTGAGGTTATGTCAAAATACTGATGTGATCTTGGATTCGATTTCGGTATCCCAAAATACGTGTGGTTTGCTCGTTTACATTTTTAATTTAATTGTAAAAGTATTCTTGGTCATTTTCAAGGTGTTTTTTGAGGTTATGTCAAAATCCTTGGGTGATGTGCCAATTCCGACCTCGGATTCGTTTTCAGCACATCAAAAAACATATTGTATGGTATTTCACCTTTCAACTACAAAACTTTTGTTTTTGTGGTCCTATGTCATCAACAACCGATTAGAAAAAAAGCTTGAATTCTATCAACCTCTAGAATAAACAAACGTTTTGTGTTTCAGATTTGGAATAAATACACCCGCACACGTAATAAAAATAATGTTTAACCAAATTTCTTATCTATTATATTAAAAGAATTTTCTTGATTTACAGGCGAAAGCAAGTTCGTGATTGTCTTGATCGTTACTTGATGAAAATCCATTTTATTCGGTTATGATAGTGGAAAAAAACGAAATAGTCATGTACTATTCACCAATACAATGTAGTAAGTGGAATTTTGACAATCTGAAAAAAAAATTTCCAATATCAAAATTGAAATCAAGTTTGTTGATTCTTCGGGTCATTGTTCCTTAACAAGTGGCTCTGACCTTTAAGGATGTTTTGTAGGTATATTAAAAGTGATGGGAATTCTTTGAAAAAAATTATATGTTATTCTTCTCCTGAATCTCCTCAAAAAACTGGAAAACTTTTTACAAGCCCGTTCAAAAGTTATTGCATTTTTTAGTTGTAACAAATTTACACGTAGTTAAATGGAAAACGTGCTATCGAGCCGAATTCAAGTAAAAAAAAGTATAGAAAATAAGATTCGAAAAATTCATAAAATTGTAAACTAGTAGATTAAATATCTGAGAAGCATACAAACAATTAATATTTAGTGGTTTCAATATTATTTTTAGAAAAAAAAAAAACAATAAAAATAAGTGATATTTACGGTACAATTGAATGCAGAGTGTACTTCACATCGAAAACGTGGCAACTTCGCAAACAGTTACGGGAAATAAAATTAAAAATTTGCTATATGCTATGTTACCGCGTAAATTTAAATGTTAAAATGCGTTTAAAGGTAGGAACGATCAAAATTAAATAGTGACATGTAATTTATTAATAACAATGTTATAAATTATTGATATGAAAGTATAAAATTTTTTCATACTAATTAACAATTAAAAATTGTACGTAAAAGAATACATATTATGTTAACGGTAAGCAATAATAAAATCATCATCTTTTTACTTAATAATTATTTTAAATATACTTTAAATGTACTATTAAATAAGAAGGTTCATTGAAACCAATTAACAATTTTTTTAATAGTTGCTTTTTGCAATGACTGTAATTCTTTGGCATTAATTTTTTCAGTAAGAAATTTCTCACGGCTTTTGCCATTCGAAGGATCATGTTTGCTTTTCAAAATTTCCATTGTAGTTCCAGCTCTTGCTAATTTTTGCAGGATTGACAAACTTACTGCATTTTCCGGTATGCGACATTGTTTTCAGTTGTACATACAACACTAAACCTCGAACGGCATCCATATTATAAGGTAAACAGTCATGTAAGTGCGCAACCTGCACACGCATGCTTTCGTTCTGGATTTTAAATAAAATCACAACTACCAACTATTAGAATGTTACACTGTTGTCACGTTTCACTAGTTAAAAACTAGACTTATTTTATTTAATTTATTTAAATAAAATCAAATTTATAGTTTTCTGAGGTATTTGTCTGTCTTCTAATTTTTTTTAAGTATATTGAGAAAATTTGTAAAAGTGGTTTCTAATGTAAAAATTTTACGTATTTTTTCTTCTTAAAGTTAAATTCAGGTACAGTCCCAACCAAAATTTTTTTATTATTGTTAAAAATATTAAAAATTTCATTGAAAAATTAATTAAAGTCGAACGAATTTCGATTTTAATAAAAAGTTGATACGAAAAACAAGCTTGTGAAAAAAAAGACGTTTTGTTATAATGCCGTATTTTAAAAGATATTGATTTGGTCAGAATTTCATGTACTTTTGTATCCGATTGTACCTACAAATCATCCTTAAGTGAAGTCAGCTGTATTACTTTGATGTACCTTAAATGTGCAATTCCTTTCCATATCACTTTATATTGCAATTTTTATACGTCCACACGTTATTTATAATTTTATATTATAAAGTATCATCTGTCAAGTAATTTTGACATTGACGTTTGATGACAAGCTATGTTTTGTGGATTCTGTTTTATAGAAAAGAAACAAATAGCCCAAATGAAAAATTTGGAAAAATTTATTTGAAGTTCGGTATTCGTATCGCTATTATAGTAGGGTCTGTTTAAGAATTAAACTATTTCAGAAATACAAGGGGGTGGGAGTTGAGAAGACTAATGATAAAACGAAGGATGGTCTCAGGTACCTAGTCCCTCTCTCCACAGAGTTGCATTTTCTGGAAAAGTACTAGATGTTATACGTCAAGTATATTACGCTATTTTAAATAAAATAAAATTTAAAGTATATTGCTATTACAAGAAAATTTTGACGTCCACTTCAGCTAGGTGATACATACCTATTTAAAATTTAACCCATTGGTCAATATCAAGAAAACTGTGGATTGATACATGGTTTACCTCAATGCGCTACTTAGTGCTTATAGTAGGTAACGTCTTAGTAGCAATATTAAATATATAAATGTCACTAACAGTACAAAAAAATGGAAAGGCGTCGAACTACCAGAGAGTCAGTAAGGCACGCTTCTCACACGTAGTTTTACTACCTACACCTAAATAAAAAGCAACCAGTCGATCCGGTATGGTAATTCAACCATACACAATCAATTTGTAATTATCCTGAAGACACCCTAAGAAATAACTTGTTTCCCACATTTGACGTTTTTGCCCGTCAGTTACCAATGTAATTTGTTTACTTGTTAAAACTTTTTAAAATAAAATTTATTCCACAAAATTAAACGTTTAACAACTGAAAATATACGAAAAACCATATGTTAACTTTATAAAATATAGTCCAAAAGAACTTCAAAATAATTATGTAAAAAAAAGAAAACAAGGGTAATTTAAAAATATATTATTTCAAAAGGAAATGGAAGAAAATAACAAATTAGAATAGCTAAAAAAAGGTATTTCAATGTATGCCAAAAAATTTGAATATTTTAATTTTATATCGAGGGCCAATTTTGACCATAACCTCTGGCTATATTGACTCAAACAAAGCATAAAGAAATTAAATTTTACTGCATTACATGTGTTACCATTTTTACCTTTTAAGTGATGTTCAAAACT
>JAHKBH010002977.1:0-23938 GCA_019049505.1 Pachyrhynchus sulphureomaculatus
AGTCATCGTCATAACCATTAACTCTAGTTATATTTCTAATACGATTCCTTTCTTTATTAAAGTTTACTCTATTCAGAGGGAAAGTGACCAAACGATGAACTAAAAAATGTAATGAGGCTAATTTATGTTGTTTGCAATGAAATGAATCATTAGGAATATATCTATCTGTTACTGTGTCCTTCCTATATATATCAAATTCTAATCTATTATTATTATTAATAATTAAAATATCTAGAAAAGGCAATTGTCCTTTGTTCTCAACTTCGTAAGTGAATTTAATGGAATCATACCGGCTATTTTAATTTGGAAACAAAATCATCAATATTTGCTTTCTTTGTATCAAAAATCGCGAAAATATCATCCACATACCATTCATTAGTACACTTCCAGAAAATAGTAAATCATTTGTTAGGGAAGCATGTCGCAATCAAATATCGAAAAACATAGTTAACAACACAAACTCTAATTCACGAAAAAACATAAAAGTAGTTAAAGGATTGAAAAAGAAAGATGTCTTCTACTTAAAAGCGGATAAAGGAAATAAGGTTGTTATATTGGATAAGAAAGATTACTTTGAACGCGTAGATAATCTTATCGAATCTGGCCCTTATGAAAAAGTAATAAGAAATCCATTACCGAGAATGATATCAGAGGTTAAAAATTCTTTGAAAAAATGTAAGAACCTTGTCTCCGATTCGCTAAAATTTAAATTAAATGTGAGTAATCCGACCATACCAAAATTGTATTGCTTACCCAAAATTCACAAACCTGGAAAAGCAATGCGACCCATTGTTTCATCGGTCGGATCACCCACATATTTAATATCCAAATGGTTATCAAAAGAACTTGAGAAGTTACCATTAAATACTTTCACAGTGAAGAATTCGTTAGAATTCATTAATAAAACAAAAAATCTAGTTCTTAATGAAGGTGAAGTCTTAATTTCTTTTGATGTTAGTTCTTTGTTCCCAAGTGTGCCAATTCCACAAACTTTGCAATATCTCGAAGAATTACTTAGAATGAATGACTTTGAAGACGAAATTATTCGTGAATACTTAATATTATCTAAACTCTGTATGGAACAAAATTATTTCCAATATAACAATCAATTTTATGTTCAGAAAGAAGGAACAGCTATGGGTAATTGCTTGTCACCTTTCATAGCCAATTTATTCATGAGTAAGTTTGAAATCGAAGCCAGTCAAGGATTCGAATATTTCCCAAGGATATGGTATAGGTATGTGGATGATATTTTCGCGATTTTTGATACAAAGAAAGCAAATATTGATGATTTTGTTTCCAAATTAAATAGCCGGTATGATTCCATTAAATTCACTTACGAAGTTGAGAACAAAGGACAATTGCCTTTTCTAGATATTTTAATTATTAATAATAATAATAGATTAGAATTTGATATATATAGGAAGGACACAGTAACAGATAGATATATTCCTAATGATTCATTTCATTGCAAACAACATAAATTAGCCTCATTACATTTTTTAGTTCATCGTTTGGTCACTTTTCCTCTGAATAGAGTAAACTTTAATAAAGAAAGGAATCGTATTAGAAATATAACTAGAGTTAATGGTTATGACGATGACTTAGTAAATAAGCTAATCAATAGGCATAAGTTTAGGTTTAATATTCAGAATTCCACCTTTTTTACACGCGAAGAAAATAACACCAAGTATGTCTCCATACCATATAATCCGAAATACAGCAAGGGACTCAATAAGGTATTTAATAAGGCAGGCCTCACCTTAGTCTATAAGTCATCAGACAATCTGAGGAATATCTTAGGAAATCCCAAAGATAAGATTCCTAATTGTGAGAAAAGTGGAATTTATGAAATTAGTTGTAATGATTGTGACAAAAAGTATGTTGGGCAAACTAAAAGGTCAATTAGAACACGATTTAAAGAACATTTAGCACACTTAAAATACAACAGAACAGAAAAGTCTAGCATTGCCGAACATGCTCTTGAAGCTGATCATACTGTAACATTAGATAATCTAAGATTAATAAAAATGTATCTGATAGGAGATTGTTAAACGCATACGAAAGTATGGAAATCATAAAATGTAAAAGTAGTTTAAACAAAGACAGAGGGCCTATTCTTATAGTCCCCTCTACTGGTTACTTGACCGGAACTGATAGCCTTGCCTATCTCATTAGTTCCGCTTGAGTAATTCAAGGGTTAGGCTAAGTATAAATAGGGTAGATTTGGTAGTTTAGCTTTAGTCAATCATCGCTCCTGATGAAGCTAACATGGTTAGCGAAACGCGCGTCGAGTGCAAAAATAAAGTGTTTGGTGTAGTGGTGATATATACTGAGTAGTAAGAATACAAATGTTAAATAATTTTAAAAAATGTTAAATAAATGTTAATTAAATTTAAACGTCGATAACTTGTTAATTTTAAGCTGACTTTGAAATAAAAAACTAAAAATTACTACTTTTTATTAGTGTTCCGTACGGAACACTTATAAGATCACTTCGGTGTCTGTCTGTCTGTCTGTCTGTCTGTCACACCCGATTTTCTCGGAAACTGTTTGACATAGAAAGGTGAAATTTGGTAATAATATAGGAATTGATGGCCTCATCAGAGCCATGTAGTTTTGAGAATTAAATTTTGACTTAAGGGGTTAGTTTTGGGGGGTGAAGTCGGATGTGAAAAAAAAATTTTTTTACTAGGCCATCGAGTGTGGTGTCAAATGAAAGCTTGTGAAAACACGAGTAAAAAATATAAATATATATAATATTATACTTGCGCGCACTTTTCTTTGTATTATTTTTAAAAATTCGCGAAAAATCGCTGTCCCGGGCCTTATCTCGAAAGTACTTATCAAGAAATTTCGAAAAAATTCTGGAATATTCTCCACGGGGTGTAGATTGAACGAAAATTATCACGAGCGCATTACCTTTAATAATTTATATGGTATATAAAAAAAAACAAAAATTTCAAGGTCATCAGATTTCAGTAAAGATTGGACACAAACTTTGTTTGAAAACTCATTTGGGGTGTGTTTTGTGAAGTCACTGATCATTTTATACCACCGTAACATAAATTTTGACTTAAGAGGTTCGTTTTGAGGGGTGAAATCGGAAGTGAAAAAAAATTTTTTTTACTAGGTCATCGAGTGTGGTGTCAAATGAAAGCTTGTGAAAACACGAGTAAAATATATATATATATATATATATATATATATATATATATATATATATATATATATATATATATATATATGTATATATATGTATATATATATATGTATATATATGTATATATATATATATATATATATATATATATATATATATATATATATATATATATATATATATATATATATATATATAATGTAATACTTGCGCACACTTTTCTTCGTATTACTTTTAAAAAATCGCTGTCCCCTACCTTATCTCGAAAAATACTGATCAAAAAAATTTTGAAAAAATTCTGGAATATTCTCCACGGGGTATAGATTGAACGAAAATTATCACGAGTGCATTACCTTTAATAATTTATTTGGTGTATAAAAAAAAACAAAATTTCAAGGTCACCAGTTTTCAGTAAAGATTGGAAACAAACTTTGTTGAAAATTCATTTGGGGTGTGTTTTGTGAAGTCACTGATCACTTTATACCACCCTAACAAAAATTTTTATTTTAAAAACAATCAACGTACGGAACACTAATTGTGCAAGTTCAACTTGCACTTGACCGGTTTTTTATTATTATTTAATATTGCATAATTTTGACCCTTTTCATGCATATTTTAAGCATTTTTCATGCATATTTGCATGTATATTTCAAGATTTTTATGTTGCATATAATCCGGTCTCTAGTCATAATAAAGAAAACTGATTAATAAAGGGGTTATCTTTAGGTTAGTACAGTCTCTGGAGTAAGAACGTGTCCGCGATAATTCATTTTTGGTAGATGCAATTCCAGCGATTCATTGAATGTTCTCGAAAACATATTTTTTCAAGAATACGAACGGTCCCGTTCTTGCTTCACAGACTGTATTAACTAAAAATTGAAGAACTGGATCTAGACAGGAGAGATCTATCACGGCTAAGGCCATGGTTCAAAGATTTTATCTTTCTCTAACACGTGTTTGTGAGGTAAGAGGACGAGAGAGAAAGAAAAAAATTCCGATTTTATTTTTGTTTTGAGCTGATAAGAATTTTGGATCCGTTTTTTCTTTTATGAAGCATAAAATCTTTTCGTGCAGAGAGCAATTTGCAGATTATAGTTCAAAATCAAACAATTAAAAAAATCAGGGAAATATTTCAGTTAATACAAAATTTTAAAAATAAATTAAGCAAATAGCACACCAAAGCTCCATCAAATAAAGGTAAAAGAATAACTATTTTACATGCGGGGTCAGAAGAAGGCTGGATACCAGAATGTATATTTCTAGCAGCCAAGAATATTTCAGATTCCAGCTTGGATTATCATTGTGATACAAACCGCTGAAGTTTTTGAAGATTGGCTTCAAAACAAATTAATGCCGAATATCCCACCGAATAGCTGTATTGTGATGTATAATGCATCCTATCATAGACGCCAAATAAATACGGGACCAAGTTCCACCAGTAGAAAAAGGGAAATACAAGCCTTTTTGTGCGAACGTGACATATATTTCCATGAAAGTTATACAGTTAAAAAGTTTTAAAAAGTTACAATTTTTCAAAGGAATATGTTTGTGATAAAATTGCAAAGGAAGCAGGACACGAAATAATTTGGCTTCCACCATATTATCGTATCTTTAATGCGATCGAGTTGCTATGTCATAAAATAAAGTCTAATATACGTGTTCACAATAATACACCCACTTTAAACAGTAGTGTGATTGAGTTGATAAAGACAGAAGTCAAAAATGTAACCGTTGAAAACTCGAGAAACTGTATTCTATATGTCAAAAAAATTGAAATCTCATATAGATGTATACTAGGTGTACAAGTATAAAATGCGGATTTTTTTTCTAAAAAAAACATGTTAAATTCGGAAGAATGATAAAAAGTGCTTTATTCAAAGTATGCTCCATCGCTTGTTATACATTTTTCCCATCTTTCGGGCAATTTATGAATACCACGCCAGTAAAAATCTTCCCCTTTTGCTGCGAACCATTTATCGAGCCATTTTTTCACATCTTCGTACGAACCAAAGCGCTGCTCAGCAAGTGCGTGACCCATCGATGCAAACAAGTGGTCATCGGAAGGAGCTAAGTCTGGTGAGTAAGCCGCATGGGTAGAACTTCCAAGCTGAGTTCTTCCAACATGTCGCGAACTGGTTTTGCCGTATGTGATGGAGCATTGTCATGACATACATAAGATTTTGCAAAAATCGACTTCGGATCCTGCATAGGTAGCCACAGCAATTAATATATTTGAAAAATGTATAGCGACTGAAAGACAAAATGATGAAGAAATTCCTACTTTAATTAAAGATGTACGAGTAGTTCATTTTCAGAATAAAAGACGTAAAGAAGAAAGTAGTTGCAGCTAAAGAAGTATGTGATTATATATTAATTTAAATTAAGGAAAGGTTTTCATTTAATAGACATCTAACTGGTTCGCTTCTGTTTATGTCTTCTAAGTTCTCGGAGTTTGAAAATAAATTCCCATCGCTCTATTTAAATGATATACTTCAGGCATATCCATTTTTGGACACAATTAGATTACAAACTGAACTTAAACTTATTTATAAACGGCCAGATTTTAGAAATTTGCCAGGAGGGGTGCATTGTTTGCGATTTATAATCTATAATATACATAAAATGCAACGTCTCTGTCTGTCTGTCTGTCCGTTAGTGCGCCTATCACTGAAAAACCACTTATCCGATTTACGTACTTTTTTTTTTTTTTAAACATACATATGTTCTTTGGCCAGGTTATAGGCTATATTTTATTACGATAGGTAGCATAAGGAATGAGCAGTGACGTAAAATAGTGAATGATATCGGAAATAAGTTTGTCGCTAGCGCGTGCCTTTGCAATACACAGCCTAAACCATTAAATGTGGAACAATATTATGTAGCAAAGAATATCTGTAATGTATAATCTATAATATATATAAAATGCAATGTCTCTCTGTCTGTCTGTCTGTCCATTAGTGCATTTATCACGCGGGAACCACTTATCCGATTTACCTTAAATTCATGCATATATTCTTTGGCCAGGTTATATAATAATAATAATCTATATTTATAATATATATAAAATGCAATGTTTGTCTGTCTGTCTGTCTGTCTGTCCGTTAATGCGCTTATCCCTCGAGAACCACTTATCCGATTTACCTGATTTTTTAAATTCATACATATGTTCTCTGGCCAGGTTAGAGGTATATATTTTATTACATCTATAATATATATAAAATGCAACGTATTCTGTCTGTCTGTCTGTCCGTTAGTGAGCTTATCACTGGAGAACCACTTATCCGATTTTCGTAATTTTTTTTTTTTAAACATACATATGTTCTCCGGCCAGGTTATAGGCTATATTTTATTACGATAGGTAGCATAAGAAATGAGCAGTGACAATAATAGTAAATGAAGTCGGACAAAGTTTGCCGCTAGCGCGTTCTCTTGCAATACACAGTCCAAACCATTAAATATGGAACAATATCAACAACACAATCTGTCTGTCCGTCCGTTAGTGTGCTTATCACTGGAGAACTACTTATCCGATTTACGTGTTTTTTTTTAACCATACGTATGTTCTCTGGCCAGGTTATAGGATATATTTTATTAGGTGACATAAGGAATAAGCAGTGACGATAATAGTGAATTAAGTCGGAGAAAAGTTTGCGGCTAGCGCGTTCTCTTGCAATATACTCCCCAAAGCATTAAATATGGAACAATTTCATGTAGCAAAGAATACAATATATATAAAATGCAACGTCTCTCTGTCTGTCTGTCTGTCCGTTAGTGCGCTTATCACTCGAGAACCACTTATCCGATTTACGTGTTTTTATAAATTTATTCATATGTTCTATATAATTCGATATAAGCCTAGATAATGGGAGATAAGGTGAGATAATGGAGATAAGGAGAAATAATGGGAGATAAGTCGAGATAAGCCTCGATAATGGGAGATAAGGTGAGATAATGGGAGATAAGTATAAATAATGGGAGATAAGGAGAGATAATGGGAGATAAGGAGAGATAAGTCTAGATAATGGGAGTTATGGTGAGATAATGGGAGATAAGGAGAAATAATAGCAGATAAGGAGAAATAATGGGAGATGAGCAGAGATAAGCCTAGATAATGGAAATTATGTAGAGATAATGGGAAATAAGGAGAAATATTGGGAGATAAGGAGAAATAATGGGAGATATTTTATTACGTTGGGCAACATAAGGAATAAGCGGTGACGATAGTAGTGAATTAAGTACACGCGAGCGGAGCCGCGGGCCCGGCTAGTCAAAAATAATTTACAAAATGTATTTTCCGCAACGTACACTTTACCGCAGCTAATTATTACCATTCCGATGACAATTGCTGAAGCTGAAAGAAATTTTTCCACTATAAAAAGAATTAAGTCGTTTTTGAGAAGTACCATGAATGAAGAAAGACTTTCAACATTGGAATGTTGTCAATAGAAAAGAAAATGATATAAGATATTAGTGGTTTTAATTAATTAGAAATTGACAAATTTGAAAATTTAAAAAATCGCCGTATGGACTTTTCGTTTAAACATTGTGTTTAAAATGTTCACCTTATAGTTAAATGTTTTAAACAAAACATGAAATTTGCTATATTTCTAATATGGACTGCATTTTATTCCGTGAAGTGTTATTATTATAACACATGGGCTGAAAAAGTCCCGGGTCTAACACATAGATGGCGCTAGTTTTATTGCAGTCACCTTTTTTTCAGTTAATACTAACCTTCAAAAGACAGCTGTTAAAATTTCATGATATTCTATTCATTAGTTTGTGAGTTATTGTGCTAAGAGTGACGCTACTTTTGTTATTTTCAAAACAATGGATCAAAAACAATTTCGTGTTTTAATTTTACACTGCTTCTTGATGGGAAAAAAATACCGTTCAAGCGAAGCAATGGCTTGAAAAGTGTTATGGGGACTCCGCCCCATCAGAAACAACAATAAAACGTTGGTTTGCTGACTTCAAACGTGGTCGTAGAGACACCGATGATGCAGAACGCAGTGGACGTCCAAATGAGGCGGTAACACCAGAAAACATCAAAAAAATCCATAAAATCGTTTTGAATGATCGAAAAGTGAAGTTGCGTGAGTTAGCTGACATCGTAAAGATATCAAAAGAACGTGTTGGCTTTATATTGCATGACCATTTGACTATGAGAAAGCTCTGTTCAAAGTGGGTGCCGCGTTTGCTCACTGTTGATTAAAAACAAGAACGTGTTGATGATTCTGAGCAGTGTTTGGCCATGTTTAAACGTAACAAACCGGAATTTTTGCGTCGATATGTGACAATGGATGAAACATGGATCCATCACTTCACTCCGGAATCAAAACGATCGTCATCTGAGTGGACAGCAACTGGTGAACCTCGTCCAAAGCGCCTGAAAGCACAACAATCGGCTGGAAAGGTTATGGCCTCGGTATTTTGGGATGTGCGTGGTGTAATATTCATCGACTATCTTGAGAAAGGAAATACCATCAACAGTGAATATTATATAGCGTTATTGGAGCGTTTGAAGGCCGAAATTGCAAAGAAACGACCGCATATGGCAAAGAAAAAAATTTTGTTTCATCAAGACAACGCACCGTGTCACAAGTCAATCAAAACAATGGCAAAAACTACATGAATTGAACTTCGAATTGCTCCCACATCCACCGTATTCGCCAGATTTGGCTCCCAGCGACTACTGGCTGTTCGCAGACCTGAAAAAAATGCTCGCCGGTAAGAAATTTCGCACGAATGAAGAGGTTTTATCGCTGAAACTGAGGCCTATTTTGAGGCAAAAGATAAATCGTTCTACAAAAGTGGTATTGAAATGTTAGAGCGGCGCTGGAATGATTGCGTTTGCTCTTGATGGAGATTACGTTGATGAATAAAGCTAATTTTGAACCAAAAAAAACCGTGTTTTCTTTGTTAGGCCCGGGACTTTTCAGCCCATGTGTTATAATCAAAAATAATTTACAAAATGTATTTTCCGCAACGTACACTTTACCGCAGCTAATTATTACCATTCCGATGACAATTGCTGAAGCTGAAAGAAATTTCTCCACTATAAAAAGAATTAAGTCGTTTTTGAGAAGTACCATGAATGAAGAAAGACTTTCAACATTGGGAATGTTGTCAATAGAAAAGAAAATGATATAAGATATTAGTGGTTTTAATTAATTAGAGATTGACAAATTTGAAAATTTAAAAAAAAAATCGCCGTATGGACTTTTCGTTTAAACATTGTGTTTAAAATGTTCACCTTATAGTTAAATGTTTTAAACAAAACATGAAATTTTGCTATATTTCTAATATGGACTGCATTTTCTTCCGTGAAGTGTTATTATTATATTTATATTATTTATGTTCGCGTTTATACATACACCGCGCCCATTTGCCTCTTATAGTTGGTCCTCCTGTATTGGTAAGTGATTTTATATTTGATATTATGTTTAACCTATTGACATTAAGCATTTTTAATTAGTATTATAATATTAATATTTTCATTTGTGACCATGGACTTTAGAAAATCTTAAAAACTCTTCTAGGTACGGATAGATACATAAAATTTAAAATTAAGTAGGTATCTGGAAATCGTGTTTTCACGCTATTATTGGCTCATAATGCTACATACAACATAGCCTTGTGAGGTATGTGAACCTCCACCAAATTCCATCACGAGACGCCATTGGTCCTAACACATGTTACACGAGAAATTTGCAAGTAACAATATCAAAATATCTAGACACGGGTTTGGCTTACCTTTCATATATCACAGTATCGGCTCCCTTACAATATAATTTAATTTTTCCATTTGGGTCTTTTACTATCACCGACATTCTTTTTCTCGCCGAAGTAAATTCCAACACTGATAATATTTTATATCTGAAAATAGAATAATAACCCATGGTCAGTACATAAGTGACATTATAATAATAATAATAATAATAATACCTGTGAAGTGACTGAACCACCAAACGAACAAGAACTCACAGATTATTGGAAAAGTATCTGGTCAGAACCCAAACTACACAATAATAACACCCCCTGGATCAAAGCCGAAGAAGACAAACATAAACATGTGACAGAACAAGAAAATACCACATTTAATACACAAGAAATTACAGAAACTATCAAACACACACACAACTGGAAATGTCCTGGAATAGACAATATACAAAACTTCTGGTACAAACAGTTTTACCACCACACACGAAGCACTCACACACCAAATCAACAAAGCCATTCTACAACCACACACATTTCCCACTTTCCTCACACAAGGAATAACATATGTTAAACCCAAAAGCTCAGACACCACAAAACCCGTCAAACTACCGACCTATTACCTGTCTTCCAACCCTATACAAGATCATCACAGCCACAATTTCGAAGAAAATAGAACAACACCTAACAGACAACAATATCCTCACAGAAGAGCAGAAGGGATGCAGGAAAAATAGTCGAGGATGCAAAGAGCAGCTGATTATAGATAGCGTGATTATGGGACAAACCAGAAAAGAACACAGAAACCTTCACATCGGTTTTATATAGACTATAAAAAAAGCCTTCGACTCCATACCCCACAGCTGGTTAATCAGGGCCCAAGGAATCTATAAAATCAACCAACACCTCAGGCAGTTTCTCGCGCAAATTATGAAAACATGGAAAACCAAAATACGCCTAGAAACACAAACCGAACGCATTCAAACAGAAGAGCTGTACATCAGACGGGGTATATTTCAGGGAGACTCGCTCAGTGCTCTATGGTTTTGCCTCTGTCTGAATCCACTCTCAAATATACTAAACAGAACAGAGCATGGCTTCAATATCAGACACCAAAAAGTGAACCAACATAAAATAAACCACCTCCTATATATGGACGACATAAAACTCTACGCTGCCACACAAACACAGCTGAAAGAACTCCTCAAAATCACAGAAATATTCACCTTAGATGTCAATATGGAATTTGGTATAAGTAAATGCAAAGTGCTCCACATCAACAAAGGCCAATGGAAGTGCCACTATGAGACAGAAACCATCAACAATGAAACGCTCGATAACATGTTCGATAAAGAAACATACAAATATCTAGGCTTCCAACAAAGCACCAAACTCAACCACACTCACATCAAAACAGAGCTCAGAACCGAATTCAAAAACAGACTGACGAAACTTTTGCAAACAAAACTCAACTCTAAGAATCTCACTAAAGCCATCAACACGTTCGCTATACCTATACTCACATATTCATTTGGTATCATCAAATGGTCACAAACAGACATAGAAAAATATTCACATCCTTATACGATCTCAATTCACCAAATACAGGAAATTACACCCCAACGCATGCAAAGAAAGACTTACCATCGAGAGGAAGGCAGGAGGAAGAGGAATTATAGACATTCAGATCATTACACACAAAACAAATACAAACACTTAGGAAATTCTTTCACAGCAAGCAAACCAGCCTCCACACAGCGACAGTGAAAGCAGACAAAAACTACACACCTCTCGACTTAGCCCGGGCAGACCACTCAGCAGACACACACAGTCACACCCAATTACAACAGGAAAAGATGAAAACGTGGTCAGAGAAAACACTCCACGGAAAACACAGATACCACATAGAACAAGACCACGTAAATAAAAAACAATCATACACCTGGTTACGGGATGGGCAGCTATTCCCTGAGACTGAAGGCTTCTTACTTGCCATCCAGGATAAAGTCATATTAACCAGAAACTACCAAAAGCATATCATCAAAGACCCGACTATTGCAGAGGACAGATGTAGGAAATGCCACCAGCAGAAAGAAAACGATCGAACACATAACGAGCGGATGTAAAATATTGGCCGGAACGGAGTACACAGCCAGGCATGATTCAGCTGCCAAAGTGGTTCACCAAGCACTAGCCACAACATACAGACTCATAGAAAACACAGATCCCTACTACAAATACACGCCAACATCCATACTTGAAAATGAAGATTACAAGCTCTACTGGGATAATCGGTATCCATACAGATAAAAACAGTCTCCGCCAATAGACCCGATATTACTTTTCAGTGCAAAAAAGGAAAAAGTCACCTATCTGATTGACATAGCTGTCCCCAACGACACAAACATCCAAGCGAAATACACAGAAAAATTTCCAAATACACAGACCTTGCAACGGAAAATAAAAAGGCTATGGAGACAGGAAAAAAGTCATCATTGTCCCCCTCATTATATCAGCCACAGGCCTTACACCAATAACATTCACACCACATTTAGTGCAATTGGGACTCAACACGGACATACACAGAAACATTCAGAAGTCAGTGATTTTGAAAACATGTAACATTGTCAGGTCCATTCCTTAATACGGAATGGTAATAGCGTTTGTGCTGACTTGGTTTTGGCCCGTCAGCCAAACATGGAACCACATTGATCAAATGTGAGAAAGAAGAACTTTTTGTAATAAATAATAATAGCTTTATTCCCAACAGTAAGAACCATTTACAGGGAAAACAAGAAATAATATGAGTGAAATTTTCTCTTAAAACTAAGGTACTAAAGTAACAACAAAAAAAGAAGAAAGAAAGAAATAAAAATGAATAAAAAATTAAATGAATCAGCGCAGTACAAATTAGAATAAAAGTGAAATAAAACAAACATTAGTTACATACATCCAGCAAGCAAAACAAGCTTCCAAAAGAATCTTTATAAATGTCCTATCAAGTGAAATGATCTAAAACATATTGACCTAATCTTATTTTCGGTGTCTGCAAAAATGTCACATTCATTACTAATTAAGTTAAATTTATTGCACATAACATTGATTTGGTTCAATTAACCTGAGATTAGTCCTAGCACGTGAACAAAACAAAAGTAGCAGTATTTCGTGAATTAATTCTAGGCACCAATATAGCCACCTTCGATAGCAGTTGAGGACAGTCGATGACTCCGTGCAACAATCTATACAAGAAAATTATAGACGAACACTCTCTGCAATTTTTGGAGCCTCAAGTGATTGAAAATTAAATCTCTCCAATAACTAAAAGAGTACTCTATTCCTCTCATTGGATAGACACCATCTACCTTATATGATAAATATTTTAGAAATCTTTTTTGAACTCGTTCTAGCATTAGTTTGTAGCATAAAAAATATGGGCTCCAAATAAGAGAGGCATACTCTAGTTTGGATCTCACATAAAGATTCATATAGCAGTATTAAAGATCGTTCACTATTAAAGCTTCTACAGTTGCGCACTATAAAACCATATAGACGATTGGCTTCCAGCGTTACGTTATTAATGTGATTAGAAAAATTCATTTTGTTATCGAATACTACTCCTAAGTCCCTTACAGTATTGGTGCGCTCGAGAGTTGACGTTCTAGTGAATATTCATATGCTATTATATGGTTTTTCCTCGTCACGACATAATTTTACATTTAGAAATATTCAAGTCTAATTTATTGTACTTACACCAATCCCCAAGCACGCAAAGCTCAGTTTGAAGCAATTTACAGTCCTGAATACATGAGACGGACGCATACAACTTGAGATCATCAGCGAAAAGCAGCCTGCCACAATTCAGAGTATCACAAAGGTCATTAATATATAGCAAAAATAGTAGGGGACCAAGATTGGATCCCTGTGGCACGCCCCGAGGTTGCGGTATAGAAATCGGAAATATATCCATTATAGTGTACTGACTGAGAGCGGCCCCCCAAATATGAAGAAAACAAACTAACACGCATCCATACCAAAACCCATACGCCAAAGCTTCTGCAGCCAAAACAAAATGAGATATTCTATCAAAGGCTTTTAGAAAAGTCCGTGTATATTACGTCAACCTGCCCTCCTGCGTCTAATATGTTCTCTGTAAAGTTTGTATACACTGCCCCAAGTTTGTTACAGTGGATCTACCATCAATAAATCCATGTTGATGGGTTGACAGAATACCTCTAACCTGAGTATAAATGCGATTATACAGAATTACTTCAAATAGCTTCGAAAAATTGTTCAGAATAGAAATAGGTCGATAATTGTTTACCTCGCTACGTTTCGCCGGACTTGAAAAATGGGGCACACCCTCGTTTGCTTCCAGTTCCCCGGAAATGTTAACGTCCTTAACGCCAGATTATATATGTATTTTTTAGAGGCACCATAAGTGCACCATACAATCTTTAACAATAAAAGATGGAATACCATTCAGGTCCTGCGGTCAGCCTATTCTTTAATTTTTTTTTAGCAGCGTGTTGAATCTCACTGTCTGTTACAGAAGCTAATGAAATGTCAACACTACCGAAAAGTTGATAAGCACTCTCCGGAACAAAATCGATTTCATTTCGTTAGGCAAGAATACACTTTCAAAATAAGGAAGCGAACACATTACTATGTCTTGGGGCTTTTCATACCAAGCATCACGCAAATGAATTGCTCCGGGGAATCCTTGATTCTCGATTCTTCTGATTAATAAAGGACCAAAACTTTCCTGAATCACTGTTAATTGGGCTTCCTGGACACCAAGTTATGTACCTATCAAAAATTTTGCTGATTTGCACTTAATCAGAATCAGTCTTCTAATATTTGTTAAATTCGATATTATACCATTGATCACAGGTTTTTTTATATTTTGATCTCATTAGGGATTTATATTTAATATCCGTAATTATTTCTGATGTATACCAAACAGGAAATTTTCGCTTGAAATAATTTTGCGAAGTGGAACATAAGTATTAGTTGCTCATAGAGTCTGTTATAAAACTCAGTAACTGCGATATTAAACGTCAGTAGACTTACCCAGATTGTGTCCAATATATTTGCATATGATAAAGCTATGTGCCCGATGGGTGCCGCAGACACTGTTTGGAACTGTTTCGCCGTAATCCAATCGAATTTTTGCATCGATTCGTAACAATGTATGAGATATGATTCCACATTATACGCCAACAGGCAATCTGTAGAGTGGCTGTTGGACTGAAACGTCCAAAAACACAAACGTGAGCTAGAAAGGTTTTAGCAAGTATTTTATTGGGATGCGCATGGAATAATACTGATCGACTATCTTGACAAGGGGCGAACAATTACCGGAGACTATTTCTTTGTTCTACTGGTAAAATCCAGAAAAAAAGGCCGTATTTAGAGAAGGAAAAAAATGTTTTTTCATCAAGATAATGCACCAGGTCACAACTCCATAAAATCGATTGTGAAATTGGACCAATTGGGCTATGAATTGCTTCCTGATCTACCGTATTCACCAGATCTGGCACCCAGCGATTATTACATCTTTCCAATTTGAAAATGTGGCTCCAGAGAAAGAGATTTAGGCTGAAACACAACCGAAATGACCGCATAGGACCCTGAACCACCCAAAAGATACACCGCTTATAATTAGAGAGTATCTAGATATAAATTACTGTAACTTACTCCATAAGTATTATTCCAGATCTAGTTGGAATTAGAATAAGTCAAGTAAGTATAAGTGTATTTCTCATTGAAGGTAAACCATGTGTTTATACAGAAAAATAATAATTGATTTTTAGTTGGCAGAAACAGATGTTTGATATTCTTTTCTTCAAAAGTGCTCAGCCGGAACTTTCTTTCAGATATCCACCACATGTAGTAGGTTCTCAGATATAAATTACTAATATAGTGCAGTAAAAAAAGCATGTTTAAAGTTGTAGTCAATCTATATATAGCTATAGCAATATTATTGATTTTATACATGCTTCATCTTCTGGGATATCACCAGGAAGTATAGGCCCTGAGTTATTTGAACCTCTTTTGTCTTATTAAACAATTTAAGTTTTTAAAAAGCATTGTAATGAGGCATTGAGTAAAATTGTGAATATAATCTCCGGTTTATAAGTCAGATCAAGACAAAAATAAAAGAAACTGCACTCCTTCGTAATGAGATTATTTCAGACAAATCTTTCAGTCAGCCTTAAAGAGTTATCATTCGTTCAAAGTGCGTATTAATAACCTACAAAATTGAAAAAAAAAGAAAAAACTGTTTCTTCTTTTTGATTGTATTTTATTGTACAGCTCGACTACGTGAACCGTATCAACATGAAAACTTTCAGAAAATATTGCTCAAATATTTGTTATAGCAAAATTATACCCTGAAAATTTTTATAATAGCAAAAATATAAGAACCTCAGTGGGGCCACACAATTGCGAAATTTGTATATATAAAATTTAGATTTGCCCGCCATTTTATGCTCTTGTGGTACAAAATGGATTCTTTTTTTTTTAAATAATTTTTAGGTCTCGACACAACCAGCTATCCGATGCACGTTTAAAATTTCTTTTTTGAAGGAGGTTGTAAAAAGGGGGGGTACAATTTAACCAATTTACAGTCTTACATTTGTTTATTAATCGGAATAACAACAACAAACAAAATTTTAAGGAGACCGTCATTTAAAAAAAAATCATTTGCGTTAATCAATTTTTTTTTTCAAAATGACAGGACGACTAACAAAAAGCCATGTACAATTTTGTTGTTATTTGATTTAATAAATAACCGGTTTAAGTTGGAGGGTGGAGGGGCAAGTTGGACTTGCCGCATTTAGCTGTTTACCCGTATGGTATGATTGTACCTTTTAAAATAATTTTTTTTTTTTAACGGAAGTATAAAATGATTTAAGAAAGCTTTACAAAAATCATCTCTAAATGAGTTTCCCGCAACAAAAATTCCGACTCTTGTGAGTGAAAAACTGATGAAACTACTTAAAATTTTGTGTTTTTTTTGTTATTTGGACGTAGAACCAGAAATTATCTAGAAGTATTAAAGTGAATTGAGAATTCATTCAGTTTGCTAAATTCCCTACACCCTGTAAGAGCGAATATTCGCAGAGGTTTTGTTTAATTTTGCAAAATTTTTTGGATCAGTACCTTTCGGAGGGATATTGATAAGGGGGATTATTTAAATAATACAAAGAATATCCCTAGTGCGGCAAGTATTTACATTATATATATAATATAATATATTTTTGGAATCTCAATCTTTTCATCTAAGCTTTCATTTTCACACGCCTACTTCGATGTGGTTAAAAATTTTTTTTTTCACTACGCCGATTTTCACCCCCATAAACTAACTCCCTTAAGTCAAAATTTAACATTCTAAAACTACAGCGGTGACGACGCTGATGAGGCCATCAATTCCTATATTTAGCAGCCTAAAATTTTCAACATTGTCTATTGACGTCGAATAGTTTCGGAGGGGAAAAAATTGGGCTGTGACAGCCGGACAGACAGACAAAAACAGCCATAATATAACAGAGTGTTCCGTACGGGAACACTCCCTAAAAAACACAGTTTTAAATTAAAAAACAAATAGATGCCACAAAAAATTTATTAAAAGCATTCGAAAAAGATCCATTTGGAGACTAAATGGTATTCTAATGGCGTTGCAATTTCTAATTCAAAATTTTAATATAAACAAATTTAATTGTGCCCACCTGGGTGGACGTTTTTAATATTTTTGCTAACCGAAAATTTCAGAGACATTTTAGTGCCTATCAACAAAAATGGTGATATTTTCTTGAAAGGTATTTTCAATCCGATCGGTTCAAACAAATGTAGTCGACCTGTAGAATTAAAATTAAAAAAAAAATATCAGATTTTTCCGCCTGTTTTTTTTCATTCAATTTTGTAGGTTTTGTACGCACTTGAGCTTAAAAGCGGGGATTGGTAATTCGTGGGAAGGGGCGCGAGCAAGGGATTTATGTTGTAATTGTGAGATTTAGAAAGATTTGGGTGTTGTTTTTTGTCTCGATACCGACATTATATTAATCCGGAGTTATTCCACATTTTAAGCTCGATACAGAGAAACGCGGGGTGATGGTAGTGTGATATTCAGGTTTTTTGTAGATCTAAGGGGGGAGGTTTACGGTATAGGTTTTGTCGTTAGGTCTATTTAGGAATTTTATAACAACCAGTGCAAGGTACAATACGCTTGGTGATTACCTCAGAGAAAGGAAGAGGAAGACGGAAAAATCATAATATTGCTATATATCTATAAATTAATGCCTATACTGCATCAATATTTTAACCTTTTTTTTTTTTACTGCACACTATAATTTTTTTTGAATCATTTTAATGTACGCAGTGTCTCCACATGCTGTATAACCAAATAATGAGGAAATATCAATTCAAATCTCCAATTAAACCTTCCCCCCCCTCCCCCCCCCACCTCAATCACTTTTTATTTGTGTATATCTAGATTGTTTGTGTAGCGCTGTCGGGTTCGTGTCACATTATAGAGAGAAAGTATAGATTGTTGTGATAATAATTTTATTTTTGTATCTTTTATATAATGGAATAATAAAATTTTTCACACAGTAGTTATTAAAATACTTGTATAAAATCAGAAGGAATTAAAAATATGACCAATCCGAAAGTTTCTTTCTTCTCGCGTCAATCAAACCTATAAATATCTTAAGTTTTTTTCAGTTAACTATACGAATGTTTAAATAATATAATTACTACTTTATTTAGTGAGATAAAATTGTACAGCACGCAGTATAGTTTTATAGATCCAAAATATAGACGCTTGTTTGTCAGTAGTGTTAAATTAATTTTTTCTGGCAAACATCGTGACATCAATTTACTAGAATATATCAACTACGCTTAGTTAGTCACAAAGCCACGAGGTACAAATTTCTTACTTTGTATAATAATTAACAATCGAAAGTATAAAAAGAATGCATAAAACCATATAAATACGCTATAGTAAAATTTTCAATGAATATCTACTAATATCCTGAAACTGTATATCGTAAACTGTATTTAATCTTTACATAATTTATGTGCGCATATAATTAACATTACACTTCCCGTCTGAATCAGTCCAATTTATAAATAGTACCAATCAGCTACGTCTGATTCCCGAGGTTGTAAGCACAGTTCCATTTTTTAAATCCTTATCATACAGTCTCCCTTTAACGAAATGATTCAGTAAAATTTGCAAACCCTCTCCGTTGGAAAGGTAATTATCGGCATTTTGTCTAGACCGAGTTCCTCAAAAGCCGTGTCTGTGGGGACAAAAAAGGTGTATCCTGCCCCGGAAACATGAGGGGCTAAGTCAGCAAGATTTCAGGAATCGCGTGATATGAGAAAATCTGGAAAAAAGTGCTACGTAAGTAAAAATACTCAAATAATTATAAATTTTTCTACACTACTTGCCAAAATTAAGGGGTAATATGTGGGTCAATTAAGTAAAGTGTTAAACAAAAAATTATTAATCTGTTTTGAAAAATTTTTGTAAATAAAAGCTCTGTATTTCTTCTTTTATTATTCAAGACAGGAGTAGAGTATGTTCAGATTGGAAAATATACAAAGTAAAAGTCAAAAACTTTATTCTTTCGGATATTGTCATTGCTGCATTAACAGTAGCAGAATGCAGTCTTTGTTAGAAGCTATTCATGGAACTAAGGATTAGGTACACAAATTTATTTGTTTCATTTCTAGTTTAGGTTAATTCACGTTAGGGGAATTTAAATTACCACAAGTAATTTGACGAATCTAAATGAATATTTACAGTTAAAAACTTATTTATACAGTCTGTCAAGTAAGAACGTGACCGTCCATATTCTTGAAACAATTTGTTTCGAAAAAATTTTTGCCATCAATGTATTCTTTGGTGCGCTAACAACGGCGCAATTACCTTAGTAACTGTCCAATCGTTTCCTGCATCAATAATGGCCTGGCATCTTCGAGGCATGATGTTGACGAGATTTTCTGCATACTTTGCAAATTTTTAGATCTCGCGAGACAACTGAGTTAGAGTCCTCAGAGTCTTTCTTCTGAGCTTTCTATTTACAAGCGACCAAACGGTTTCAGTAGGTTGTCGTCCGGTGATTGCGAGGGTCACTCTAGTATCTTATCGTGGGCCCAAGCGAGTTGCTTCGCGACGTGATTTTAGCCAAGCAAAGGGTTCTTTAACGTGTTCGAAATTTGACATCATGAGCACAAAGATGTTGTCAAATGGTCTCATGGGATACTTTCAAAATCGATTTTCTTAATTTTGTTGCTCCTTGCAGCGTCAATTTCACGTCCCGTGGAATAAAGACACGATTCGTTTTCAACTTTTGGAGTGACTTTGCCTACCCAGCTTGTTTTGGCAAGTCGTTAAAATGATTTACCCACTTCCTCACAAACGATACCGACTTTTTAATATATGCTTAACGTCCGCTGAATTTTAGGCCCCTTTGGATGGGAACAAAGAAAGACTGTCTCGAACCAACGAAAACAAGTGCCTCATTTTGGATTTTACGTAATTTCGACGAAAGTTCGGATCGATTGATACTTATACTAAATGTGTCGTAGACAAAGGTTCCCTCTACCGATTTTTTATTGAATCGCTAGAATAGCATCTTAAAAAAAGGATGCGTTCTTACCTAACAGAATATACTTATGTCCTATAAACTCTAATTTAGGTTATAAAATTTCACCCTTTAATTTTATCTTTTAAATAGCCCTATAAACATGTCCACCACAAATTCAGTCTCGGTTATTAGGTGGTCATTTTAATTTTCCAAGGCTGCATATCTATAAAGAAAAAGTTTCATTTAATAAATTGGTTACTGGATGGCGGAGCGCCATATCCTGCAAAATCATGTCCCTATTATCATGTGGTAACAAAATTTCTCAACAATATCCTTTATTATTTCGAAGTATGTTGTTTCATTTAATTTTATTAAAAAAATATTGGTCCTATTAATTCATTACACCAAATTCGAAAAGATTGACAGCCAGAGGGTTTGATTTCTGTGTATCGGTCGACGATTTTTGTCAGTCCAAAAGTGAATATCTCTTCGTTTTAAAATTTGACTGTAGAGGAAACTGATCTCAACCATTCTATTAAACAGTTGTTCATTTTGTTCCTTATGTCCAATGCCAGGTGTGTGGCAAGTGTGATATTATTTCTACTAAACACATTTGAAAAATTCTTTTACTAACAAATGCAAGTAATATCCGATCAATCAAATATATGTAATTTACAGGAATAAAATTTAGCTTACATGATCTCAGTATAAATATCTTTATGACTACAAAAATATAGAATAGTTACTTGCAAGTTAGGCACATTAAGTTACTTGTAAGTTAGACACGTACAAGTAAATCCGTACCTCGTGAGTTCGGAATGCTAAAATAACGATTCAAAAAGAATCAGGTAACTGGGACTGGGATGAATAGATGACATAAAAAGTTAACAAATTGTATTTTGACATTATTAGATAAAGAGTGAGAAATTAATCGCTGACATGCTTTGGCCTAGCACCCGGAGAAGCATATTTTAAAAATCGACTTCAGTATTAACCATCTTCAAATTGACCCAGTAAATAATATTTCTTCAGTGAAAATAATAATAATTTGTTTATTTTTATTTTAGTGTAAGAATTAAGTGATACAATCATTTCTTAAGATTTCCTCCACTTTAATTATCATTTATAATCCTACAAGTAAAAAATATCGATTAGCTCACAAGTGTTCAATCCAATTACATAAATGGTTAGTACGTACCGTTTATCCCTCTCGAGTGCTAAAAAAGCATGTGATAAGAATTGAGCTCCAAACCATGGAAATGCCAACAATGGCGGAGTTTCTTTGTCTCTGTGTTGCTGATGTAATTTCGAGACAATAGATTCGCTTACAAACAGGACTTCTCCAATAAACATGATATTGCCTTTTTCGACTGGAGTATCTCCTTTTACTATTGCGGCTCCATTAACTGTCAAGCTTGCTGTAAAGAAAATAAAATAGATATTTTTTCTTATCCAAACCTTTTCCTTAAATCTTGAATAGAAAAAAAAAATTGTATATTGCCCCTTGAAGGAAGTTTATTTGATACAACTAATTACAGGATTAATTTTAATGATATCTATTAAAAAAATATTAAGATTATTTAAAAGAAATTTCTTTATAAGTTAAATATTTCAGATCGTTATATTATCAGGTTGACATAAAATTTAGATTTTTAACTTTTACTGATAATTCCCCAGTAACACAAATGAAATTCTAAAATTGCGTATACAAATATTTCTTCGTACAAAAATTCTTATTTACAGTCTTTGGATATTAACGCAACTTCTTTATGTCATAAGTTTCCCGATTCAATCGCATCTAGGAGCACATTACTTACTTATACGCACTGATTTTTGACTTACCCAACCTTAACAACTCTAAAGGTAACTTTCATTGCTCTGATAAAATCGTTCATAGAAAGCCATTCACGTTAGTTTTCTGTATTTTGTGAAATACAAATAGTTGCATGAATGTGCGTTAACGCTGCCATTGATATTAAAAGTTCGGCAGAAGCTTTATATTAATCCTTATTGAGAATATAAGGAAATCTTCTTCAGATAAAAGAACTTAGTTACTATGAAATAACGTTACCAAAGGAAGTTTCTTCCTTTTAGGGATATCATATTTATAATAACAATAATTCTTTTTTGAAACTTCTGTTAAACTGGCGTTAAATTAGTTAGGAGTTGTAACACAGTCTATAAAATTAGATGTTAAATTTTTTAGGGGTCCTTTCAGTATTTATCGCCTCAGAGCAAATGCAAACGTTTTCAAAAATTACATTTTTACTAAAATTTAAAAATACGGATATTTCATTTTATTACTTTGCATTATAATATCAGAATAAATTTGTTATTAAAAATTTTCATGATTTTATAATAGACGAATACAGATTATGCCAATCATAATTTTAATAAAGTGATATATTAATTCCTGGTCAAACTGATTAAATTCTAGATATATATATATATATACTATATATATATATAATAATATATATATATATATATACATATATAATATATATATATATATATATATATATATATATATGTATAATATAGATATAATAAATTTGCTCGACGTTTTCGCCAAAATCTCCAACCAATCTTAGCTAATAGTTTGTACTTACTGATTTAATTTATTATTTTCAATTACTTTTAAAATTAACTTATTTACAGAAAAGTAGAAAAGGTTCTCAAAAACGTTGTTGTTTTATGATGGAAATAACTTATTTTGAATAATTTAAGAATGGACAAATCCTGTTTGAACAGAAAAATTTTTATTTTTTTTTTATTTTAATAATTTTATTTTAAGTTTTAAACAAAAAAACTGCACATTTTTTAATTAATATATTTTTGAAACAAACGTTACTTTTTGGTTTCTTATAACCCTTTCTCCCTTAGATTTGGACTTGAAAACTTTAAAAACTGATTTTTCTCTCTCACTCTCTCTCGCTCTATATATATATATATATATATTATATATATATATATATATATATATATTATATAATATATATACGAGGCTGGTTTGAAAAGCCGGCAAAATAAAAACACTTATGTGCTTGGGGTAAACCTTTTTTATTTTTCGACATAGTCTCCTTTTAGGCTTATACACTTCGTCCAACGATGTTCTAATTTGTTGATCCCTTCCGAATAATAGTATTTGTCCAAGTCTGCAAAATATCCATTAGTGTCTGCAATCACCTCCTCGTCTGAATAAAATCTTTGTCCCCCCAGCCATTTCTTCAAAATTGGGGAACAAATAGTAGTCCGAGGGAGCCAAGTCTGGAGAATAGGGGGGATGTGAAACGAGTTGGAATCCTATTTCCATTAATTTTGCGACCACAACTGCTGAGGTGTGTGCTGGTGCGTTGTCGTGATGGAAAAGGACTTTCTTGTGGCCAATCGCGGGCGTTTTTTCTTGCAGCTCGGTTTTCAAACGGTCCAATAACGATGAATAATATTCACCTGT